>PGWS01020839.1:0-2500 GCA_002896235.1 Cicer reticulatum
GTTTCTTTTGGCCCATTTGTTTAGATGCCTTTGAGGACTTACAAAACTTTGTGAACAGTGCCAAATAGTAGGAACCAACAGACCAAAAAAAAAAACCACTCGTAGAAGTGAGATGCCTAAACAACCTATGCTTTTCTGTGAAGTATTTGATGTGTCGGGCATGACTTTATGGAGCCATTTCCTGTATCTTTGTGGTTATGGTATTATTTTACTGGTTGTTGATTACTCGTTTCGAAGTGGTGGAAGCAATACCACTAGGAATAATGATTCTAATGTTGTTGTAGGTTTTATCAGATCAAATATTTTTTGCAGGTTTGGAATACCCGGAGCCATCATAAGTGATCAAAGCACTCATTTTTGCAATCGCACCATGGACGCTTTGCCTCAGAAGTATGGGGTTGTGCACAGAGTTCTAAACCTTATCATCCCCAAACTAATGCAAGCTGAAGTCTCAAATAGGGAAATCAAACAGATTTTAGAAAAGATGGTACAACCAAACATGAAAGACTGGAGCCACCGGCTTGAAGAAGCTCTTTGGGATCATAGAACAGCCTACAAAACACCAATAGGGATGTCCCCTTATCGACTTGTGTTTGGTAAGGCATGCCTCCTCCCAGTGAAAATAGAGCACCGTGCTTATTGGCCAGTCAAGAGTTGTAATCTTGAGATGGAAAAAGGAGGTTTAGAGAGAAAGCTTCAATTGCAACAACTTGAAGGGATTAGACTTGAAGCTTATGAGAACTCTCGCATCTATTAAAGAGAAAACTAAGCACTTTCATAATAAGATGATTTCTAGGAAAGAATTTTCCATTGGCCAAAAAGTTTTATTGTTCAACTCCCGTTTGAAAATTATGGCTGGGAAACTTCGATCGAAATGGATTGGCCCTTTTGTTGTTATTAACATTTTTTCTCATGGTGCAGTGGAAATGAAAAGTGAAAACACCGAGAAAATTTCAAAGTAAATGAACACACCTTAAGCTATTCCATGAGAGCTATTGTGCTGAAGAGCTATCATCGAAGAACTCTCCTTGGAAAAGCCCACCTACACCTGAAGTTTTAAACAGGGAGCTCCTTTTCTTTACTCTTATTTATACTTGTTACTTTCATTGAGGACAATGTGTAATTAAGTGGTGGGTATTATTAAGATTTATTTGTTTTAGGATTTATTGCTTATATTTCAAAAAATAACAAAAAAATAAAAATAGACATTGGCATTGATGCTGTTTCATCAAATTTTATGTTGTAAAATATAGAGTTTGTTTCGACTGCATGAATTAGATAGTATTTGTGCATTCTTGGTAAAATAAAATGGATTAAAATGCTAAATTGTGTATCATTTGTGATAAGCCATTAACCTTTGTGAGATTTTTGAGCCTTATTATGAATGGAATACATTTTTCCATTTTTTCTTGTGTGTTATCTCACTCATGATTGCTAGTTACGCCAGAACTTGACTTGACTCTTGTCCGCATGCATATATTGAAATGATCTAGCATTTGTTTTCTGATTAAGCTACTAGCCAAAATAGCCTACCCTACAATTATCCATTTGTGTAAGCCCCTTTGAGCCCTAATTAACCCATTCTTTGGTTATATAGCTCATTACAAACCTAAAGTGAAAAACAATGAATTGACCCAATCTTGGGGGATAAAGGAGTCTTTCATTAAATAATTGTAGTGGTGCTCAACTGTTTTGTTTAAATTTGAGTGTTATGAAAAAAAAATCAAAAAAAAAGAAGAAAAAAAAAAAACAAAACAAAAAAAAAAAACTATGTGATTATAAAAAATTAATGATGTTTTGTTGAGTTACTTCTTAATGTTGTTTTTTTTTCTTAAACATTACTCCTATCCTCTTTGATTTTCAGCCTTAGTCTCCTTAGGATTACCTCACCCTTACCTTGGCCACGTTACAACCTAAATAAAGACCTATTGATCATTATCTGCATGCGCTTCAAATATAGATTTATAGAGGTTTGTCAAGCCTATGGTAGTGCTAGCTTTCATGGTGTGCTTTGAGTGTAATAGTAGCCCAAACACTTTGAGAGAATTTTATATCCTGGGAGGAATATGTCACTTATGATACATTCTTTAGTTAATTTATCCTCTTGTGTTTGCCTTGGTTGTGATAGCAAAAACTATTCATGATTTCCTTAAGCTAGAAATATTTTTTTTTCTCTCACCACTTTTGCATTCATAAGAATATTTGGAATCGCATACATTGTTTTGCTCGGAGTGCAAAAGTTTAAGTGTGGGGGAATTTGATCATAACATTTGGGCACATGATTCTAAGCTTTTTTGTTTGGTATTTGAAAAACACTTTATAGCTTAGATTAATATTTTTAACTTGTTTCTAAACTTTGGGTCGAATTTAGATTATAATTTTATTATTTGCATTTTAATTTTATTATTTGTATTTTTGCCTCTTTCTCACTATATAGGTCATAACTTGAGCTCTGAATATCGGATTGGCGCATATGAGTAGGCGTCGGAAATCTAAAACT
>PGWS01020839.1:12500-15000 GCA_002896235.1 Cicer reticulatum
GTAGTCACGCCACGAGTCGGGACAACTGCAACGGGACGAGTCGGGACAACTGCATCGGGACGAGTCGGGACAACTGCATCGGGGCATGACTCATTGAACAACTAAATCCAAGGGTTAACTTTAATCTAGGACCAAATGAAGGACCAATAAGAAACCCAACGTATTTAGAAGCTCATTGTAGTCACCCCGCGAAGCCAACCAAGTTCCGATTTTAGCCCATCACCCATGAATCATTTTGCCACTGTCTGTGAAGACTGAAAGAAAGCACGGGACACGGGGAGGAACGCAAAGGAACCCAACAACAGCTTGGTTGACGAGACTGGTGGCTTACCACACAACCCCAATACCTCGAGAGCATACGAAATAGCTTACCACAACTAGGACAACATCTACCGTGAGAGATGCCAATTCCTGTCCGAGTCATGTTCACTACCACCTAAACCCGGGGGAGCAGCAGTCCATGACTAAGGTGTTAGGGACATTCCAAGCCAGCCAGCCAAGCTCACGAGCACTCCCAGCCAGTTTCAGAGATCAGAGATGGACGACCTGCCCTGCCAGACATCCCGTACCTGCCACAGTCACAAAAAGTGACTATTGCCCAAAGATGTCCAAGCCAGTCACGCCCAGCAAGAGCTGGCAAAAAGTGTCCGAGAGCTGGCAAAAAGTGTCCGAGAGCTGGCAAAAAGTGTCCGAGAGCTGGCAAAAAGTGTCCGAGAGCTGGCAAAAAGTGTCCGAGAGCTGGCAAAAAGTGTCCGAGAGCTCACAAAAAGTGTCCGAGAGCTCAAAAAAGTGTCCTCACAAAAGTGTCCGAGTGTCAAAAAGTCCGAGCAAAAAGTGTCCGAGAGCTCACAAAAAGTGTCCGAGAGCTGGCAAAAAGTGTCCGAGAGCTCACAAAAAGTGTCCGAGCCAGCCCGGGCACACCCTAGTCATGACCTGCGAGGTCCTCCCCCCATATATGTCTGAAGTGTTTTTTCCAGTTTTGTAGAAAGAGAGCCCTTTTTTGGCTATAGGAGGAAAACCACTTTTGAGGGACCTAGACTTCGAATTTTTTCATGAAATTTTGCACGAATGTTCATAAACCCAATATTAATCTCCTCAAAAAAATTTGGAATTTTTTGACAAACGGTGAATTTTTAAAAAATTATATAAGGGGCACATTTTCGAGTTGAGGTACCTAGACTTGGAATTTTTTCTTGAAATTTTACAGGGACGTTGTCAATAATTAAATAACACTTCCCACAAAAAATTGGAATTTTCTGGAAAGGGAAAGGGATTATTTTAATTATAAAAGTTAAAGTGCATATTAAAATATTAAAAATATTATTAAAAAAATATTTAAAAAATTAAAAATATAATTATGATTAAAATTTATCATGGGACTTGCATCATAAAACACATAACATGGACATCAAAAAATTCGTTGAAAACAAAAATTTGGATTGCGTTACTAAGTGTCGCGACTCGTGACTGACTGGGGACGTGGACTCGTCGCGACTCGTGACTGGTGACTGGTGACTGGTGGTGACTCGTGGGACGTGACTCGTGACTCGTGACTGGTGACTGGTGACTGGTGACTGGTGACTGGTGACTGGTGACTGGTGACTGGTGACTGGTGACTGGTGACTGGTGACTGGGTGACTGGTGACTGGTGACTGGTGACTGGTGACTGGTGACTGGTGACTGGTGACTGACTGGTGACTGTGACTCGTGACTGGTGACTGGTGACTGGGGACTGGTGTGACTCGTGACTCGTGACTCGTGACTGTGACTGGTGACTGGTGACTGGTGGTGACTGGTGACTGGGGCTCGTGAGTCGCGACTCGTGACTAGTGACTGGTGACTGGTGACTGGTGACTGGGACTGGTGACGACTGGTGACTGGACTGACTGGTGACTGGTGACTGGTGACTCGTGAGTCGCGACTGGTGACTGGTGACTGGGGACCGGTTGAAATTTGGAGTCGTGACTGGGGACTGGTGACTGCAAGACACGCTCGCGCGCGACCACGACTGGTGACTCGTGAGTCGACGTGTTGTTTTACCCACATCCGATTGAAAATTTGGATTCCGTTGCTACGGCACTCAACTAGCAAGCCAACACACGCGCGCGCGCCACGTCCACACGTCTTAGTCGTAGTCGTAGTCGTAGTCGTCGCGCGCGTGTTGTTTTACCCACATCCGATTGAAAAATTTGGATTCCGTTGCTACGGCACTCAACTAGCAAGCCAACACACGCGCGCGCGCCACGTCCACGTCTTAGTCGTAGTCGTAGTCGTAGTCGTCGTCGTCGCGCGCGCGCGTGTTGTCCGATTGAAAAATTTGGATTCCGTTGCTACGGCACTCACACTAGCAAGCCAACACACACGCGCGCGCGTCCACGTCCACGTAGTCGTAGTCGTAGTCGTAGTCGTCGCGCGCGTGTTGTTTTACCCACATCCGATTGAAAAATTTGGATTCCGTTGCTACGCCACACAGCTAGCAAGCACACGCGCGCGCGTCCAC
>PGWS01020839.1:25000-27259 GCA_002896235.1 Cicer reticulatum
GCGAAATGTTTCAGCCCATGCCTCAGAAATGCAAAGATCCATGAACTTTTTCCATTCCATGTACCCATAGGCAATAGTCAATTTGAAAATGTTATGTTAGATTTAGGAGCTTCCATTCACGTTTATGCCTGCATCTATTTTTAACTCTTTTGCTCTTGGACCTTTACAAAGTACAGGTGTTACCATTCAATTGGCGAACAGGAGCAATACTCGTTCCGCTGGACTTGTGGAGGATGTACTTGTTCGAGTTAATGAATTGATATTTCCTACAGATTTTTACATTCTGGACATGGAGGGAGAGAATAAGTCCAACAGGGCGCCTATCATCTTAGGCAGGACCATTCTTGAAAACTGCTAGAACAAAAATTGATGTGCATGCTGGAACTCTATCCATGGAATTTGGTGATAGCATTATAAAAAGTTTAACATCTTTGATGCTATGAAACACCCCATGGAAGAGCATTCTATTTTTCAAATTGAATTGCTCGTTGATTTGGTTGATGACACTTACCTCGATATGTTTGCTACTGATTTTCCTTCATTTTCTGGTTTTGATGATACTTATACTTGTGAATTATGTACAGATACTTAGTTGTGCTTGTGTGTGTGCTGAGATGGAAGCTGCCTTGCAGGTTGATCATTGCGCTGATATTGATATTTCTACTAACATAATTGATTTTGCAGACTTAGCTTCGACCACTGGTGTTGTACCTTCCCTTGAACAACCACCGAATATAGAGCTTAAACCACTTCCTGAAAATTTGAAATATGCATATTTTGAAGGAAGTGGCAAGTTACATGTGATTATTTCAGCCAAACTTGACGATGAACAGAAAGATGAGCTGTTGCAGATTTTGAGAAAACACAGGAAAGGCAATCGGATGGACCTTGGCTGATATTCCTGGTATTAGCCCATCCATGTCTATGCATAGGATACTACTGGAGGACGGGGTAAATTCAGTTAGGTAGCCCCAAAGGCGACTTAACCCATTAATTTTGGATGTTGTAAAAAAAGATGTGACCAAGCTCTTGCAAGTAGGCATTATATACCCCATCTCTGATAGTCAATGGTTGTGCCCAGTGCAGGTAGTCCCTAAGAAAACTGAACTCACAGTGGTTAAAAATGAAAATAATGAACTTATCCCCATACGAGTGCAGAACAGCTGGAGGGTATGCATCGATTACAGGAGACTAAAACCAGTCAACTAGAAAAGACCAGTTTCCTTTACCATTCATTGATCAGATGCTTGAACGTTTGGCTGGTAAGTCACATTATTGTTTTCTTGATGGTTTTTTTGGTTATTTTTAGATCCATATTGCACCAGAGGACCAAGAAAAGACTACATTCACTTGTTCTTTTGGAACATTTGCCTACAAAGAGGATGCCCTTTGGCCTATGCAATGCTCCTGGCAACTTCCAACGCTGCATGATTAGTATTTTCTCTGACTGGATAGAAAATTGCATTCAAGTTTTCATGGATTGATTTTACTATGTATGGTTCCTCATTTGATGCATGCTTGAACAATTTAGATAGAGTTTTGCATAGATGTATTGAAACTAACCTTGTGCTGAATTATGAAAAATTTCATTTTATGGTTGAACAAGGAATAGTTTTGGGACCTGTGATCTCTAAAAATGGGATAGAAGTGGATCCTGCCAAGATTGATGTGATTTGAAAATTTGCCTTACCCATCTTGCATCCGCCGAGATTCGTTCTTTTCTTGGCCATGTAGGTTTTCAGCAAGATAGCTCTTCCGCTATCAAATTTGTTGCAAAAAGATGTCAATTTCACCTTCGATGTCAAATTCAAGAAGGCGTTTGATTTCTTAAAGGCAGCACCTAACCTCTACTCCCATAATTCAGCCACCCAATTGGACCCTCCCTTTTGAAATTATGTGTGATGCATCTAACTATGTCGTGGGCGAAGTCCTTGCACAAAGGGTTGGTAAGGCTGCCCATGTTATTTATTATGCTTCTAGGACTTTAGATTCTGCACAGGCTAATTATACACCCACTAAGAAGGAACTTTTAGCTATTGTTTTTGCAATTGATAAGTTTAGATCATATTTTTTAGGTTCGAAGGTAGTTGTTTTTACTGACCATGCAGCTTTGAAGTTCTTGTTGAAGAAACCAGAAGCAAAGCCGAGATTGATCCGGTGGATGTTGTTACTCCAAGAATTTGATTTAGAGATTAAAGATAAGAGTGGAGCTGAAAATTTGGTGGCAGATCATTTAAGCATAATAGAAATGGATGAGGA
>PGWS01020842.1:0-15874 GCA_002896235.1 Cicer reticulatum
TTTATCGGTCCTCGATTTCATCTGGACAATTCACTTATTTTTCGTACCTTATGACTAAATGGATCAAATCCATATTTTTTGGACTAAGACGATGGACTAGCGTTTGAAACTTGACGAGGACCCAAAACCACTGTTATATATGTAAGGAGAAAAATGCTATAAATACGGGTCTCTCGGTCCTCGATTCATCTGGACTTTTTAGCAATTTTTGTACTACTCAACAAATGGACGCCGAAATCTGTGTATTTCAAATCAGACGATGGATAGTGTTTGAAATCTCCAGCGGAACCTGAAAACACTGTTATATATGTAGGAGAAGTGTTAAAAGGGTCCTCTTAGTTCTCGATTTCATCTAAGACTTTTCGGGCGATTTTCGTAACACCCTCGGACAAAATGGACCAAAATCAATTTTCGGACCAAACGATGCTAGTGGTTGAAATCTGATATGGAACCTGATACACTATTATATATTTAGGAGAGGAGTTATGTATGGGTCTCCCTGTCCTCGATTTCATCTGGACTCTTTGGGCAATTTAGTACCACCTGACAAAAATGGACCGAAATCAATATTTTCGAACAACAAGACGATGGAATAG
Organism: Cicer reticulatum; assembly: GCA_002896235.1. Lineage (NCBI taxonomy): Eukaryota > Viridiplantae > Streptophyta > Magnoliopsida > Fabales > Fabaceae > Cicer > Cicer reticulatum. The sequence continues at coordinate 597 of PGWS01020842.1, forward strand.
TGTTTGAATCTGCCTAGGAACCCGAAACACAATTATAAATTTAGCAGAAAATCCATAAGAGACTCCTAGTCCTTCGATTTTTTCATCTAGACAATTTAGCGCGATTTCGTACCACCCGACTTAAAATGGACTGGAATTCGTAATTTCGAACAAGACGAGCTAGTATTTGAATCTGACGCTCGGAGACCGAAATACAGTCATAAATTAGAAGAAGAATGCATAAATGTCTCTCGGTCATCGATTTCATCTGAGACTTTGGGCGATTTTCATAACGCTGGACAAAAATTGACCAAAATCTGTATTTTCGGACTAGACGATTACTTGTGTTTGGAAATCTGACGCAGAACCCGAAACACTTGTTATTTATTAAGGAGAAAGAATAATATGAAAGGTAGCTCGGTCCTCGATTTCGTCTGCAACGTTTTGGACTATTTTCGTACCACACGACAAAAATGGACCGATATCCGATATTTTGGGAACAAGACGAATGTCTAGTGTTTGAAATCTGACGCATAACGCAAAAATTCCTTTTATAAATTTAAGAGCATGAAATGTTGTAAGGGTTTCTCAGTCCTCGATTTCATCTAGAACTTTTCGGGTGATTTTCGTATTACCCAACAAAAAATGGACCCGACTACGTATTTTCCTCGAACAAGATGATGGCTAGTGTTTGAAATCTGACAGGGAACCCAAAACAATTATAATTTAGAAGAAGAATGCGTCCTAAGGGTCTCTCGGTCCTCGATTTCATATACTTTCGGGCAATTTTCGTACCACACGACAAAAATGGACCGAAATCCATTATTTTGGAGAACGAGATTGATGGATGTGTTTGAAATTCATGTAGCGGACCCAACCCGAAACACAGTTTTAAATTTGAGTAGAAGAATGCTATAAGGACTCTCGGTCCTCGATTCATCTACACAATTTGGTATGAAGTTTTGTACCCCTCGAAAAAAAGGACCAAAAATCTGTATTTTTTGGACTAAAAGATGGCTAGTGTTTGGATTCTGATGCATAACCCACGAAACATTATTAATATATTTAGAAAAGAATGCTATAAAAGTCTCTAGTCCTCGATTTCATCTGGACATTTATGGAGATTTTCAAACCACCCGACTATAAAATGGAGGACCGATATCTGTATTTTCGAAACAAGATGATGGTAAGTATTGAAATTTGATAAAGGAACTCGAAACCACAGTTATAAATTCTAGAAGAAGAATGCTATAAGGGTCTCTCGGACTCGATTTCATCTGACTTTTGGGGAGATTTTCGTACCACACAACAACAAATATAGACCGAAATTCGTATTTTCAAACAATAACGATGGATTAGTGTGAAAAATGATGCGGAAACCGAAACACAATTATAAATTTAGGAGAAGAATGCTATGAGAGTCTCAATGTCCTCATTTCATTTGGACATTTTGGGTTATTTTTCGTACCAACCGACTAAAATGGAATTCTAATCATATTTCTGGAATAGACGATGGCTAGTGTTTAAATTTGACGAGGAACCCAAAAACACCATTATAATATTTAGGAAAAAATGCTATAAGGGTGTCTCGGTTGTCGATTTCTCTGGAACTTTCGGCAATTTTTCGTCTAACTACTACGACAATAAATGGACAAAACATGTAATTTCCAAACCAGACGATGGCTAGTGTTGAAAATCTCAAGCGAAAATGGACCAAAATCTTCGATCTCGATTTTCATCTGGACTTTCTGGCGATTTTCATACCACCTTCTACAAAAATGGACCAAATCGTGTATTTTCGGACCAAACCATGGCTAGTGTTTGAAATCTGTGGAACCTGAAACACTATTACAATATTTAGGAGAAGAATTCTATATGGTCTCCCGCGTCCTCAAATTTTCGTACTACCCGACAAAAAGGACCAAATCCGTATTTTTTTTGAACAAACAATAATCAAGTGTTGAAATCTGACCCGGAACCGCAAAACACAATTATAAATTTAGGAAAAGAATGCAATAAGAGACTCCCTGGTCCCTCGATTTCCATCCTAGACATTTTAGGCGATTTTCGTACCACCTGACTAAATGGACATAAACCGTAATTTTCGAAACAAGACGAATGGCTAAGTGTTTGAAATCTGACGCGGAAACCAAAATACAATCATAAATTTAGAAGAAGAATGCTAATAAATGGTCTCTCGGTCAGCGATTTTCATCTGGACTTTTGGGCGATTTTCATACCCCTTGACAAAAATTGACCAAAATTGTATTTTTCGGAACTAGACGATTACTAGTGTTTGAAATATGAGCACGGAACCGATAACATTATTAATATATTAAGGAGAAGAATGAATATAAGGGCGCGTCGTCCTCGATTTCATCTGACTTTTCAGGCTATTTTCGTACCAACATGACAAAAAATGAACCGATAATCCATAGTTTTGGTACAAGACCTATGGATAGTGTTCGAATCTGACGCGGAACATGAAACACAATTATAAATTAGGAGAAGAATGCTAAGAGTCTCATGGTCCCGATTTTCACCACTGGACATTTCCGGGTGATTTTCGTGCCACCAACTAAATTGACTGAAATCCGTATTTTCTAACAAGATGATGCGCTTAGTGTTGGAATCTGAGCAGACCAGAAACACAATTTAAAATTTAGAAGAAGAATGCTGTAAGGACAGATCTCGTCCTCGATTTCATCTAGACTTTTCGGGAGAAATTTTCTAGACTTTTTTGTGCGATTTCATCTAGACTTTTCGACAAACATTGACCAAAATATGTATTTCGACCAGACGATGGCTAGTGTTTGAAGTCTAACGCGGATCCCAAAACACGGTGATATATTAAGGAGAAAGAATGCTATAGGGTTTCCCAGTCCTCGATTCATTTGGACTTTTGGATCGTATTTGTAATACCGAAAAAATGGACCAAAATCTGTATTTTCGGACCTAGACCAGGGAGAGTGTTTGAAAGTCACGGAACCTAAAATAATTGCGAGGTCCTCAATTTATCTGTTTGAAATTTCCTAACACGGAACCTATAAAGTTAGGAGAAAGAATGCTAAAGGGTTCCTTGCGTCCTCTTCCATCTGGACTTTTCGTGGAAACCACCCTCAATGGCTAGCACCAAACAATGCTAAGTGTGAAATATGAAGCAGAACCCGATGCACAATTATAAATTTTGGAGAAGAGAATCCTACTAGGGTTTCCCGGTCCTAGATTTCATCTGGTCTTTTCGAGCGATTTTCGTACCACCCGACTAAAATGGACCAAAATTTGTATTTTCGAACAAAATGATGGTTAGTGTATGAAATCTAGCGCGTAAATCGAAACATAGTTATAAATTTTGAGAGAAGAATGTTATAAGGGTCTCCCGGTCTTCAATTTTCATTGGACTTTTTGGGCGATTTTCATACCACCTAACTAAAATGGACTGAAATTTTGTATTTTCAAACAAGACTATGACTAGTGTATGAAATCTGATGCGGAACCTAAAATACAGTTATAAATTTAGAAGAAGAATGCTATAAGGTCTCTCTATCCTCGATTTCATCTGGAGTTTTTGGGCGATTTACGTTCCACCCAACAAAAATGAACCGAAATTCTTATTTTCAGACCTGACGATGGCTATTGTTTAAAATATGGAACGGAGCCCGAAAAAACAGATATAAATTTTGGAGAAGATGCTATAACGGTCTCATAGTCCTCGATTTCATCTGACTTTTCCGGCAATTTTCGTACCACCTGACTAAAACGAACCGAAATCCGTATCTTCAAACAAAAACGATGGTTAGTGTTTTAAATCTGGCGCGGAAACCCGAAACGCAATTATAAATTTTGGAGAAGTATTGCTATAAGGGTCTCCAGGTCCTCGATTTCATTTAGATTTTTTGGACGATTTTCGTACCACCTGACTAAAATGGACCATAATCTGTATTTTCGAACAAAATGATGGTTTGTGTTTGGAAACTGAAACGTAACCCGAAACACAATTATAAATTTTGGAGAAGAATGCTATAAGGGACTCTCGTACACATGACAAAAATGGACCGAAATTTATATTTTCGAACAAGCAATGGATAGTGTTTGAAATCTGACGCGGAACCCGATCACATTTATAAATTTAGGAGAAAAATGATATAAGAGTCTCTTGGTCCTCGATTTCATCTAGACTTTTTGGGTATTTTCGTACAAGAAGATGGCTAGTGTTTGAAATCTGGCGCGGAAACCCGAAACAAAGTTACAAATTTGCGGAAGAATGCTATAACAGTCTCTCGGTCTTCGATTTCATCGGGACTTTTCGAGCAATTTTGTACCACCCGACTAAAATGGACCGAAATCCGTAGTTTCGAACAAGACGATGGCTGGTGTTTGAAATCAGACGCGGAATCTGAAACGAAGATAATAATAACAGAAAATAAAATAGAGTTGTCATATAAATATGTAATTTATTACATTATTTGACAACTCTATTTTATTATATGTTATTATTATCTTTGTTATCAATTAAAACTATAAAATAAAGATAATAATAACATATCATAAATTAGAGTTGTCAAATAAAGGAATAATTACATATTTATTTGACAACTCTAAATGATATTACTATCTTCGTTATGCAGTCAAACCTTAAAATGAAGATAATAATAATAATATATGATAAAATAAAATTATCAAATAAATTAATAATTACATATTTATTTGACAACTCTGTTTTATTTTACGTTATTATTATCTTCGTTTTGTAGTTGTACTAAATAACGAAAATAATAATAACATATAAAAAAATTGAGTTGTAAAATTAATATGTAACTATTATTTATTTGACAACTCAATTTTATTATATGTTATTATTATCTTCATTATGTAGTAAAACTATATAACGAATATAATAATAACATTTAATAAAATAGAGTTGTTAAATAATGTAATAATTAAAAAGCATTCTTCTCCTAAATTTATAATTGTGTTTTCAGGTCATATTATTGAACATTAGCCATCATTTGGACTAAAAATACGAATTCGTTCCATTTTTGTCGGGTGGTACAAAAATTGCCTGAAAAGTCTAGGTGATATCGGGGATTTTCGTACCACCTTATTTCGGTCCGTTTTTGTCAAGTGGTACGAAAAACGCATGAAAAGTCCCGATTAAATCGAGGACTGAGATACTCTTGTCAGGTTCCGCGCCAGAGTTCAAATACTAGTCATCGTCTGGTCCAAAAATACAGATGTTGGTCCATTTTTGTTGAGGGGTACGAAAGTCTCCCAAAAAGTCCAAATGAAATTGAGGACCATGAGACCATTATAGCTTACTTCTCCAGAATTAATTACTGGTTTTTAGGTTCCGCGCCACATTTCTAACACTTTGCCATCGTCTGGTCCAAAAATATAGATTTCGGTCCTTTTTTGTCGAAGGGTAAGAAAATAGCCTGCAAAGTCCAGATGAAATTGAGGACCGATAGGCCCTTATATAGCATTCTTCTCCAAAATTTATAACTGTGTTCCTGTTTCTCTGTCAGATTTCAAACACTAACCATCGTTTTGTTCCAAAATACAGATTTTGGTTCATTTTAGAAAGGGTGGTACGAAAATCGACCAAAACGTCCATATGAAATCGAGGACCGGGAGACCTTTATAGCATTCCCCTCCAAAATTTATAATTGTGTTTCACATTCCGCGACAGATTTCAAAAATACTAACCAAGAGACCCTTATAGCATTCTTCTCCAAAATTTATAACTGTTTTTCGGGCTGATTTTAATAACTAGTCATCGTCTGGTTCGAAAATACGAATTTTGGTCCATTTTTGTTGGATGGTATCAAAATCGCCCTAAACGTCCAGATGAAATCGAAGACCGGGAGACCCTTATAGCATTCTTCTCCAAAATTTATAACCGTGTTTGGGTTTCGCGCCAGATTTCAGACACTAACCATCGTCTTGTTCAAAAATACGAATTTCGGTCCATTTTAGTCGGGTGGTACGAAAATCGCTCGATCAAAGTGTAGATGAAATCTAGGACCGAGAGACCCTTATAGTATTCTTCTTCTAAATTTATAACTTTGTTTCCGGTTCCGCGTCAAATTTCAAACACTAGCCATCGTTTTGTTCGAAAATACGAATTCCAGTCCATTTTAGTGGGGTGGTACGAAAATCGCCTGAAAAGTCAAATGAAATCTAGGACCAGGAGACCCTTATATCACTAGCCATGTCTGGTCTGAAAATACGAATTTCGGTCCATTGTTGTCGTGAGGTACAAAAATCTCCCTAAAAGACCAAATGAAATCGAGGATCAAGAAACCCTTATAGGAATTTTCTCCGAATTTATAACTTAAGTTTCGGGTTCCGCCTCAGATTTCAAACACTAGCAATTGTCTTGTTCGAAAATACGGATTTCGGTCCATTTCTGTCAAGTGTTACGAAAATCGCCTGAAAAGTCCCAATTAAATCCAGGACTGAGAGACTCTTATAACATTCTTCTCTAAAATTTATAACTATGTTTCAGGTTCCGCGCCAGATTTCAAACAACAGTCATCGTCGGGTCCAAAAAATACATATGTTGGTTTTTCATTTTGTCGAGGGGTACAAAAGTCGCCCGAAAAATCCAATGAAGTTGAGGAACCGTGAGACTATATAGCATGTTCTCATCAAAATTTATTATTGGTTTTTAGGTTCAGCGCCCATATTTGTAAAAACTTGCCATCGTTTGGACTGAGAAACCCTTATAGTATTCTTCTCCTAAATTTATAACTGTGTTCCGAGTTCGTGTCGGATTTCAAACACTAGCCATTGTTGTTGTTCAAAAATACGAATTTCGGTCCATTTTAATCGGGTGGTACGAAAATCACATGAAATATACCAGATGAAATCGAGACCAGGAGAACCTTATAGCATTCTTCTCCTAAATATATAACAATGTTTTGAGATACGGGTCAGATTTCAAACACCATCCATCATTTGGTCCGAAATATAGATTTTGGTCATTTTTGTGTCGAGGGTACGAAAATCGCCCCAAAAGTCCAAATGAAATCGAAGGACCAAGAGACCCTTATAGAATTTTTCTTCTAAATTTATAATTGCTATTTTCGGGTTCCATGTAAAATTTCAAACACTAGCCATCGTCTAGTTCGAAAATACGAATTTCGGTCCATTTTTGTCGTGTGGTACGAAAATCGCCCGAAAAGACCAGATGAAATCGAGGACGAGGAGACCCTTATAGCATTCTTCTTCTAAATTTATAACTATATTACGGGTTCCGTGTCAAATTTCAAACACTAGCCATCGTCTAGTCCGAAAATACGGATTTCAATCAATTTAAGTCGAATGGTATGAAAATTGCCTGAAATGTCTAGATGAAATTGAGGACCGGGAAACCCTTATAGCATTATTCTTCTAAACACTAACAATCTTCTTGATCGAAAATACGGATTTCGGTCCATTTGGGTGGTAAAAAATTCGCCTGAAAACCAGATGAAAATCGAGGACCAAAAGACCCTTATAACTGAGTTTCGGGTTCCGCCTTAGATTTCAAACACTAGCAATTGTCTTGTTCGAAAATACAGATTCCGCCCATTTTTTGTCTGGTGATACGTAAAACACCAAAAGTCTAGACGAAACGAGGAACGAGAGACCCTGATAGAATTCTTCTCCAAAATTTAATACTGGTTATTAGGTTCTGCGCCAGATTTCAAACACTTGCCATCGTCTGGTCCGAAAATATAGATTTTGGTCCTATTTTGTTGAGGGGTAAGAAAATCGCCTTGAAAGTCAGGTGAAATTGAGGACCAGGAGACTCTTATAGCATATCTTCTCCAAAATTTATAACTGGTGTTTCGGGTTCCGATTCAGATTTCAAACACTAGCCATCTTCTTGTTCGAAAATACAGATTTCGATTTATTTAGTCGAGTGGTTCAAAAATTGCCCGAATGTCCAGATGAAATCGAGGACTAGGAGACTCTTATAGCATTCTTCTCCTAAATTTTATAACTGTGTTTCGGGGTTCCGCATTAGATTTCAAACACTATCCATCGTATTGTTCGAAAATACGGATTTCGGTCCATTTTGGTTCTTGTGGTACGAAAATCGCCCGAAAGGTTCCTGATGAAATTGAGGACAGGGAGACCTTATAGCATTCCTCTCCTAAATATATAATAGTGTTTCAGGATTTCGTCTCATATTTCAAACATTAGCCATTGTCTGGTCAGAAAATACAGATAATGGTCCATTTATGTCGAGGGGTACGAAAATCGCTTGAAAAGTCTAGATGAATCGACGACAGAGAGACCATTATAGCATTCTTCTTCTAAATTTATAAAATGTGTGTGACGTTCCACGTCAGATTTCAAACACTATTCATCATCTTGTTTGAATATACGTGTGTCGGTCTATTTGAGTCGGGTGGCAAAGAAAAATTTCCCGAAATGTCCTGATTAAATCGAGAACCAAAAGACTCTTATAGCATTTTCTCCTAAATTTATAATTGTGTTTCGGGTTCCCGCGTCAGATTTCAAAAACTAGCCATCGTCTTATTCGAAAATACGGATTTCAGTCCATTTTAGTCTGGTGGTTTTCGAAAACGTTATAGCATTTTTGCCATCGTCTTGATACGAAAACGTTAGAGCATTCTTCTCCAACATTTATAATTGTGTTTTGGGTTGCTCGTCAAATTTCAAACACTATCCCTCGTTTGGTCCGAAAATACTGATTTCGGTACTTTTTTGTCGGGTGGTACGAAAATCGCCCGAAAAGTCTAGATGAAATCGAGGACTGAGATTAACCTTATAGCATTCATCTCCTAAATATATAACAGTGTTTCGGGTTCCGCGTCAGATTTAAAACACTAGTCATCGTCGTGTCGGGAAATATAGATTTTGGTCCATTTTTGTCGGGTGGTACGAAAATCGCACTAATAGTTCAGATGAAATCGAGGACCAGGAGACCCTTATAGAATTCTTCTCCTAAATATATAAAAGTAGCCATCGTCTGGTCTGAAATACTAGCCATCGTCTGGTCTGAAAATACATACTTTGGTCCATTTTTGTAGAGGGATTCGAAAATCGCCCAAAAAGTCCAATTAAATCGAGGACCGACATACCCTTCTAGCATTCTTCTTTTAAATTTGTACTGTGATTCAGGTTTCACGTTAGATTTCAAACACTAGCCATCATTTTGATCAAAAATACGGATTTCTTTTCATTTTATTCAGGTGGTTCAAAAATACCGATTTCGATCCATTTTATTCAGGCGAGTTTCGTACCCCTCGACAAAAATAGACCATAATCTGTATTTTCAAACCAGACAATGGCTAGTGTTTGAAATCTGACGCGAAACCTGAAACACTGTTATATATTTAGGAGAAGAATGTTAAAAGGGTCTCTCGGTCTTCAATTTCAACTGGACTTTTTTGGGCGATTTTCGTACCACCCAAAAAAATCGATAGACATTTGTTTTTTCGAACCAGACGATGGTTAGTTTTTCAAATCTGACGTGGAACCGAAATATTGTTATAAATTTAGGAGAAGAATGCAATAAGGGTTTCTGGTGCTCATTTAGTTTGGGACTTTTTAGGCGATTTTTCGTACAACTGACAAAATGGACTAAAATCTGTATTTTCGGATAGAGATGGCTTGTATTGAAATGTGATGCGGACCCCAAAACACAGTAAGAAATTTAGAAGAAGAATCTAAAAGAGACTCTGTTCCTCGATTTCATCTACACATTTCGGGAGATTTTCGTAACACACCGACTAAATGGATTGATATCGTTTTTTTGAACAAGAGATGTATGTTTTGAAATCTATGCGGAACTCGAACACAGTTATAAATTTAGAGAGAATGGTATAAGGGGTCTCTCGGTCTCGATTTCATCTGAACTTTTCGGGCGAGTTTCGTACCACACGACTAAAATGGACCTAAATTACAAAATTCGAACAAGACAATGGCTGTGTTTGAAATCTGACACGAAAACCGAAACACATTTATAAGAGATTTCATCTGGGCTTTTTAAGAGATTTTAATATCCCTCGAAAAAATTGACAAAATCTATATTTTCGGACAAGACGATAGCTAGTGTTTAAAATCTGAAGCGAAACTCGAAAACACTATTATAATATTAAGTAGAAGAACAATATAAAGGTCGCTCAGTCCTCGATTTTAATCTAGACTTTTCGTGGATTTTCGTACCACACAACAAAATGGAACTGAAATCTGTATTTCGAACAAGGACGATGGATAGTGTTGAAAACTTACGCAAAGCGAAACACAGTTATAATTTAGCGAGAAGAATGCAATAAGAGTTTCCTGGTCCTCGTTTCATCTGGACATTCCGGGAGATTTTTTACCACCCGACTAAAAATGGACCGATATCGTATTTTTGAACAAGATGATGGCGTATGTTGTGAATCTGCGTGGAAACCGAAACACATTTATAAATTTAGAAGAAGAATGTTTAAGGTCTCTCGATCCACGATTTCATCTGACTTCTTCGGAACGATTTTAGTACACCCGGAAAAAATGGACCGAAATCCGTATTTTTCGAACAAAGACGATGTGATAGTGCATGAAAACTGACGCGGAACCCAAACACACAATTATAAATTTAGGAAGAAAAATGCTAGTAAAGAGTCTCCTATCCTCAATTTCAATCAGGACATTTCGGGCGATTTACATACCACCGACTAAGAATTGGACAGATATTCGTATTTTCAACAAGATGATGGCTATTGTTTAAAACTATGCGAAACCGAAACACAATTATAAATATAGAAGAAGAATGCAATTAGGGTCGTCTCGGTCCTCGATTTCATCTGGACTTTGGGGCGATTTTCGTACCACCCTACAAAAAATGGACCTGAATCGTATTTTCGAACAAGACGGATGATAGTTGTTTGAAAACTAACGCGAAACGCCGAAACATAGTTATAAATTAGGAGAAAAAATGGTATAAGAGTCTCTTGTTCCTCGATTATCATCTGGACATTTCAGGAGATATTTGTACCACCCTACTAAAATGACTGATAATTGGGTTTTTTAAACAAAATGATGGCTAGTGTTTGAAATCTGCACGGAACTCCCGCTAGACAGTTACATTTTAGAAGAACAATGCTATAAGGTCTGTCGTTCCTCGATTTCATCTGGAATTTTCGGGAGATTTTTGTATCCCTCTAACAAAGTGGACCAACAATCTGTATTTTTCGGACCAGACAATGGCTAGTGTTTGAAATCTGATACGAACCCGAAACACTGTTATATATTTAGAGAAGAATTCTTATAAGGTCTCCCGGTCTTCGATCTTCATCTCGACTATTTTCCGAGCGATTTGTACCACTTGAAAAAAATGGAACCGAGAATCTGTATTTTCGAACAAGACGATGGATAGTGTTTGAAATCTGAGTCGGAACCTGAAACACAAATATAAATTAAGAGCTAAGAGATGCTATAAGAGTCTCTTGGTCCTCGATTTCATCTGGACATATTCGGGGGATTTTGTGAACACCTCGGCAAGAATGGATCAATCCGTATTTTCTGAAAAGATGATGGCTATATGTGCTTGAAATCAAGATCCGGAAAACGAAACACGTTATAAAATTAAACAAGAATCTATAAGGGACTATAGGTCCTCGATTTCATCTGAACTTTTCGGCGAGTTTCTTACCTGACAAAAATGGACAAAATCTGTATTTTCAATCAGACAATGGCTTAGTGTTATCAAATCTGACGCGGAACTTGACCTATTATCATTTAGGAGAAGAATGTTAATAGGGTGTCGGTCCTCGATTTCATCTAGATTTCAGGCGATTTTCGTACACCCAACAAAATGGACCGTAATCCATTTTAATGAACCAGACGATGGTTATTTTTTAACTGTCTGACGTGACACCCGAAATATATTATAAATTTAGAGAAAAATGCAATATAGGGTTCTGGTGCTCGATTTCAATTGGAATTTTCGAGCGATTTTCGTACGACCACATATTGACGGAAATCTGTATTTTCAGACCAGACGATGGGTTGTATTAGAAATGTGACGCGGAACCCGAACACAGTTGTAAATTTAGGAGAAGAATTTTTATAAGAGTCTCCCTAGTCCCTCGATTACATCTGGACATTTCGGGAGATTTCGTACCACTTGACTAAAATGAACCGATATCCGTATTTTCGAAAAGATGATGGCTAGTATTTGAAATCTGATGCGGAACTCGAATCACAGTTATAAATTTAGAAGAAGAATGCTATAAGGGTCTCTCAGTCTTGATTTCATTTGGAGCTTTTGGGGTGATTTTTGTACCACCCACAAAAATGGACGAAAATCTGTATTTTTTTGAACCAAACGATTACAATGGACCGAAATCCGTATTTTCGAACAAGACGATGGCTAGTGTTTGAAATCTGACGCGATCCTCGATTTCATATGGACTTTTTGGGGGATTTTAATTATCCTCGATAAAAATTACCAAAATTTGTATTTTTGGACCAAACGATCGCTAGTGTTTGAAATCTAAACGCGGAACCCAAAATACCTTTTATATATTAATAAGAAGATGAATAAGGCTCGCTCAATCTAGATTCATCTGGACATTTCGGGCATTTTCGTACCACACTGACAAAAATGGACCGAAATTCGTATTTTCAAACCTGAAACACTGTTACTATATTTAGGAGAAGAATGTTGTAAGGGGTCTCTCTGTCTCGATTATCATTGAACTTTTTCGTCGGCGAATTTTGTACCACCCGACAAAAATGGACTAAAATCTGTATTTTCATACCAGACGAGGGCTAGTGTTCGCAGAAATTTGACGCTGAACCCAAAACACAGTTATAAATTTTGGAGAAGAATGCTATATAAGGGTATCTCCGTACTCGCTTTCTTTTGGACTTTTCGGCAATTTTCGTCCGCCACCCAACTAAAATGGACCAATATAACGTATTTTTTGAACAAGATGATAATAGTGGTTTGAAATCTGACGTGGAACCCGAACAACATTATAAAATTAAACGAAGATGCTATAGGTCTCTCGGTCCTCGATTTCATCTGGACTTTTCGGGCTGATTTTTACTCTCCGACACAATTGACCATATCTGTATTTTCTGACCAGATGAATGGCTAATTTGGAAATCTGCACGGACTAAAACACTGTTATATATTTAGGAGAATAATGCTATAAGGATCTCCATGTCTCATTTCAATCTCGACTTTCGGGAGATTTTCGCTACACACGGCAAAAATGGGACTGAATCCATATTTTCGACAGACGATGGCTAGTGTTTGAAATCTTCCATAGAACCCGAAACACGGTATTAAATTAGAAGAAGAATGCTATAAGGGGTATCTCGGTCATCCGATTTCATAAGGACTTTTCGGGCGAGTTTCGTACCCTTCAACAAATTAAAAAAAATATGCATTTCCGACTAGAGGATGCTAGTGTTTGAAAATCTGACACGGAACCCGAAACACGGTTATATATTAAGGAGAGAATGCTATAAAGGGTTTCCGGGTCCTCCATTTCATTTGTACTTATTGATCGATTTCGTACACCTAAACTAAAATGGACCGAAATATGTATTTTCGGACCAGAAGAAGGCCAGTGTATGAAATTTGACGCGGAACTTGAAATACTGTTATAAAGTTAGGAAGAAGAATGCTATAAATGATTCCCGGTCTCGATTTCATCTGACTTTCGGCGATTTCGTACCACTAGACAAAAATTGAAAGAAATCTATATTTTCGAACAAGACATGGTTAGTGTTTGAAATCTGACGCGGAACCCGAAACACAGTTATAAATTTTAGGAGAAGAATGTTATAAGAGACTCATGGTCCTCGATTTCATTTGGACATTTCCAGGCGATTCCGTACAACCGACTAAAATGGACCGAAATTCAATATTTTCGAACAAGACATGGCTGTGTTTGAAAATCCTGACGCGGAAACCGAAATACAATTATAAATTTAGAGAAGAATTTATAAGGTCTCAGGTCAAAAAATTCTATTTGGGTGATTTTCATACTCCTCTCCCAAAAAATTGACCAAAATTTGTGTTTTTGACCTGACGGTTGCAAGTGTTTGAAATCTAATGCGGAACCCAAAACACTGTTATATATTAATGATAAAATTATATAAAGCTCGCTCATATCCTCGATTTCATCTGGACTTTTTCGGCGATTTGTACCACACGACAAAAATGACCTAAATCCGTTATTTTTGAACCCGAACACACTGTTATATATTTAGGAGAAGAAATACTGTTTATATTTTAGGGCGATTTTGTGTAACTCCACAAAAATGGACTAAATCATGTATTTTTCATACCAGACGCGAAACCTGAAACAAATCATTATAAACTTTGGAGAGAATATATAAGGGTCTCCGATCCTCGATTTCATCCGGACTTTCGGCAAGTGTTTAATCCCACCGATCAAATTGACATAAATTTGTATTCGGACCAGAAAGGGTCTCTAGGTCCTCGATTTGATGTGATCTTTTCTGGCAATTTCTCGAACCATCTGCCAAAATAGACCGACATCAGTATTTTTCGGGCCAACCATGGCTAGTGCTTGAATCTGAGGCAGAACCTGAACACAGTTAATCTTTTTGTGAGAAGAATGCTATAAGGGTCTTTTGGTCCTCGATTCAACTGTTCTTTTGGGGAGATTTTCGTACCACCCCGACAAAATGATCGAAATCCGTATTTCGAACAGACGATGGATAGTGTTTTGAATCTGACGAGAAATCGAACCACAGTTTTAAATTTTGGAGAAAGAATGCTATAAGGGTCCTCCTGGTCCTTGATTTCATCCTGGACTTTTCGGTGCGATTTTCGTACCCATCGACAAAATATGCCAAATCTGTATTTTCGGACCAGACGATGGCTAGTGTTGAATTTTGACAGTGGAACCCGAAACACAGTTATAAATTTTGGTAGAAGAATGGTATAAGGGTCTCCCAGTCCTCGATTCAACTAGACTTTTCGTTCGATTTCCCTACTCTAAGTAAAGTGGACAGAAATTCGTATTTCGAAACAAAACGATAGTTAGTTTTGAAATCTGGCCCGAAACCGAAACACAGTTTATAAATTATGGAGAAGAATGCTATAAGGGTCTCCCGGTCTCAATTTCATCTGGAATTTTTGGGCGATTTTCATACAACTTGACGAAAATAGACCTAAAATTTGTATCTTCTAACAAGATTATGGCTAGTGTTTGAAATCCTGACACGTAACTGAAACACAATTTAATAAATTTTGGAGAAGAATGCTATAAGGGTCTTCAGGTCCCGATTTCATCTTGATTTTATGGACA
>PGWS01020843.1:0-18583 GCA_002896235.1 Cicer reticulatum
GTCCAGATGAAATCAAAGACCGGGGGACCCTTATAGCATTCTTCTCCAAAATTTATAACTGTGTTTCGGGTTTCGCGCCAGATTTCAAACACTAACCATCGTTTTGTTCGAAAATACGAATTTCGGTCCATTTTAGTCGGGTGGTACGAAAATCGCTCGAAAAGTGTAGATGAAATCTAGGACCGAGACACCCTTATAGTATTCTTCTTCTAAATTTATAACTTTGTTTCTGGTTCCGCGTCAAATTTCAAACACTAGTCATCGTTTTGTTCGAAAATACGAATTCCAGTCCATTTTAGTGGGGTGGTACGAAAATCGCCTGAAAAGTCCAAATGAAATCTAGGACCAGGAGACCCTTATATCACTAGCCATTGTCTGGTCTGAAAATACGAATTTCGGTCCATTGTTGTCGTGAGGTACAAAAATCTCCCTAAAAGACCAAATGAAATCGAGGATCAAGAAACCCTTATAGAATTTTCTCCGAAATTTATAACTTAGTTTCGGGTTCCGCCTCAGATTTCAAACACTAGCAATTGTCTTGTTCGAAAATACGGATTTCGGTCCATTTTTGTCAAGTGGTACGAAAATCGCCTGAAAAGTCCCGATTAAATCCAGGACTGAGAGACTCTTATAACATTCTTCTCTAAAATTTATAACTATTTTTCAGGTGCCGCGCCAGATTTCAAACAACAGTCATTGTCTGGTCCAAAAATACATATGTTGGTTCATTTTTGTCGAGGGGTACAAAAGTCGCCCGAAAAATCCAAATGAAGTTGAGGACAGTGAGACTATTATAGCATTTTTCTCCAAAATTAATTATTGGTTTTTAGGTTCAGCGCCATATTTCAAAAACTTGCCATCGTTTGGACTGAGAAACCCTTATAGTATTCTTCTCCTAAATTTATAACTGTGTTCCGAGTTTCGTGTCGGATTTCAAACACTAGCCATTGTTTTGTTCAAAAATACGAATTTCGGTCCATTTTAATCGGGTGGTACGAAAATCACATGAAAATACCAGATGAAATCGAGGACCAGGAGACCCTTATAGCATTCTTCTCCTAAATATATAACAATGTTTTAGATTACGGGTCAGATTTCAAACACCATCCATCATTTGGTCCGAAATATAGATTATTGGTCCATTTTTGTTCGAGGGGTAACGAATAATCGCCCAAAAGTCCAAATGAAATCGAAGACAAGAGACCCTTATAGAATTTTTTCTTCTATATTTATAAATTGTATTTCGGTTCGCATGTAAATTTCAACACTAGCCACGTCTAGTTTCGAAAATACGCAATTCGGTCCATTTTTGTCGTGTGGTACGAAAAATCGCCCGAAAAAGAACCAGATGAAAATCGAGGACTGAGGAGACCCTTATAGCATTCTTCTTCTAAATTTATAACTATATTACGGGTTCCGTGTCAAATTTCAAACACTAGCCATCGTCTAGTCCGAAAATACGGATTTCAATCAATTTTAGTCGAATGGTATGAAAATTGCCTGAAATGTCTAGATGAAATTGAGGACCGGGAAACCCTTATAGCATTATTCTTCTAAACACTAACAATCTTCTTGATCGAAAATACGGATTTCGGTCCATTTGGGTGGTAAAAAATTCGCCTGAAAAACCAGATGAAATCGAGGACCAAAAGACCCTTATAACTGAGTTTCGGGTTCCGCCTTAGATTTCAAACACTAGCAATTGTCTTGTTCGAAAATACAGATTCCGGCCCATTTTTTGTCTGGTGATACGTAAAACACCCAAAAAGTCTAGACGAAATCGAGGAACGAGAGACCCTGATAGAGATTCGTTCTCCAAAAATTTAATACTGGTTATTAGGTTCTGCGCCAGAGTTCAAACACTTGCCATCTGTCTGGTTCCCGAAAATATAGATTTTGGTCCTATTTGTGAGGGGTAGAAAATCGCTGAAAAGTCCCAGGTGAAATTGAGGACCAAAGGAGACTCTTATATGCATTCTTCTCTCAAAATTTATAACTGTGTTCGGGTTCCGATTCAGATTTCAAAACTTAGCCATTCTTGTTCGAACAATACAGATTTCGATTTATAGTCCGAGTGTTTCAAAAATTGCCCTGAAATGTCAGATGAAATCGAGCTAGGAGACTCTTATAGCATTCTTCTCCTAAATTTATAAACTGGTTTCGGGTTCGCATTAGATTCAAAAACACTATCTCGTATGTTGTTCGAATATACGGATTTCGGTCCATTTTGGTCTGTGGTACGAAAATCGCCCGAAAGGTCCTGATGAAATTGAGGACAGGGAGACCCTTATAGCATTCCTCTCCTAAATATATAATAGTGTTTCAGGTTTCGTCTCATATTTCAAACATTAGCCATTGTCTGGTCAGAAAATACAGATAATGGTCCATTTATGTCGAGGGGTACGAAAATCGCTTGAAAAGTCTAGATGAAATCGACGACAGAGAGACCATTATAGCATTCTTCTTCTAAATTTATAAATGTGTGTGACGTTCCACGTCAGATTTCAAACACTATTCATCATCTTGTTTGAATATACGTGTGTCGGTCTATTTGAGTCGGGTGGCAAGAAAATTTCCCGAAATGTCCTGATTAAATCGAGAACCAAAAGACTCTTATAGCATTTTCTCCTAAATTTATAATTGTGTTTCGGGTTCCGCGTCAGATTTCAAAAACTAGCCATCGTCTTATTCGAAAATACGGATTTCAGTCCATTTTAGTCTGGTGGTTCGAAAACGTTATAGCATTTTTGCCATCGTCTTGATCGAAAACGTTAGAGCATTCTTCTCCAACATTTATAATTGTGTTTTGGGTTGCTCGTCAAATTTCAAACACTATCCCTCGTTTGGTCCGAAAATACTGATTTCGGTACTTTTTTGTCGGGTGGTACGAAAATCGCCCGAAAAGTCTAGATGAAATCGAGGACTGAGATAACCTTATAGCATTCATCTCCTAAATATATAACAGTGTTTCGGGTTCCGCGTCAGATTTAAAACACTAGTCATCGTCGTGTCGGGAAATATAGATTTTGGTCCATTTTTGTCGGGTGGTACGAAAATCGCACTATAGTTCAGATGAAATCGAGGACCAGGAGACCCTTAAAGAATTCTTCTCCTAAATATATTAAAAGTAGCCATCGTCTTGGTCTGAATATAGGCCCATCGTCTGGTCTGAAAATACATACTGGTCCATTTTGTAGAGGGATACGAAAATCGCCCAAAAGTCCAGATGAAATCGAGGACCGACATACCCTTCTAGCATTCTTCTTTAAATTTGTTAACTGTGATCAGGTTTCACGTTAGATTTCAAAACACTAGCCATCATTTGATCAAAAATACGGATTTCCTTTTCATTTTAGTCAGGGTGGTTCAAAAATACCGATTTCGGATCCATTTTATTCAGGCGAGTTTCCGTACCCCTCGACAAAAATAGACCCATTATCGTATACTTCAACCAGACAATGGGCTAGTGTTTGAAATCTGACGCGAACCCTGAACACTGTTATATATTTAGGAGAAGAATGTTAAAAGGGTCTCTCGGTCTTCAATTTCAACTGGACTTTTTTGGGCGATTTTCGTACCACCCAAAAAAATCGATAGACATTTGTTTTTTCGAACCAGACGATGGTTAGTTTTTCAAATCTGACGTGGAACCCGAAATATTGTTATAAATTTAGGAGAAGAATGCAATAAGGGTTTCCTGGTGCTCAATTTAGTTTGGACTTTTTAGGCGATTTTCGTACAACCTGACAAAAATGGACTAAAATCTGTATTTTCGGACTAGAGGATGGCTTGTATTAGAAATGTGATGCGGAACCCAAAACACAGTAAGAAATTTAGAAGAAGAATGCTAAAAGAGACTTCTGTTCCTCGATTTCATCTACACATTTCGGGAGATTTTCGTACCACCCGACTAAAATGGATTGATATCCGTTTTTTTGAACAAGACGATGTATAGTTTTTGAAATCTGATGCGGAACTCGAAACACAGTTATAAATTTTTAGAAGAAGATGCTATAAGGGTCTCTCTCGGTCCTCGATTTTCATCACGACTTTTCGGGCGAGTTGTGTACCACACGACTAAAATGGACTAAAATTCAAATATTTCGACAAGACATTGGCTAGTGTTTGAATCTGACACGAAAACCGAAACACATTTATAAGAGATTTCATCTGGGCTTTTTAAGAGTTTTAATATCCCTCGAAAATTACAAAATCTATATTTTCGGACAAGACGATAGTAGTGTTTAAAATCTGAAGCGAAACTCGAAACACTTTATATATTAAGTAGAGAACAATATAAAGGTCGCTCGCCTCGTTTTATCTAGACTTTTCGTGGGGATTTTCGTACCACACAACAAAAAAATGGACTGAAATCTGTATTTTCGAACAAGACGATGGATAGTGTTGAAACTTACGCGAAGCCGAACACACAGTTATAAATTTAGGAAGAGAACTATAAGAGTTTCCTGGTCCTCGATTTCATCTGGACTTCCGGGAGATTTTCTTACCACCCGACTAAAATGGACCGATATCCGTATTTTTGAACAAGATGATGGCTATTGTTTGAAATCTGACGTGGAAACCGAAACACATTTATAAATTTAGAAGAAGAATGTTATAAGGGTCTCTCGATTCACGATTTCATCTGGACTTCTTCGGCGATTTTAGTACCACCCGGAAAAAATGGACCGAAATCCGTATTTTCGAACAAGACGATGGATAGTGCATGAAAACTGACGCGGAACCCAAAACACAGTTATAAATTTAGGAGAAAAATGCTATAAGAGTCTCCTAGTCCTCAATTTCATCAGGACATTTCGGGCGATTTACATACCACCCGACTAAAATGGACAGATATTCGTATTTTCAAACAAGATGATGGCTATTGTTTAAAATCTATGCGGAAACCGAAACACAATTATAAATTTAGAAGAAGAATGCAATAAGGGTCTCTCGGTCCTCGATTTCATCTGGACTTTTGGGGCGATTTTCGTACCACCCTACAAAAATGGACCGAAATCCGTATTTTCGAACAAGACGATGGATAGTGTTTGAAAACTAACGCGAAACCCGAAACATAGTTATAAATTTAGGAGAAAAATGCTATAAGAGTCTCTTGTTCCTCGATTTCATCTGGACATTTCAGGAGATATTTGTACCACCCTACTAAAATGGACTGATATTCGGGTTTTTTAACAAAATGATGGCTAGTGTTTGAAATCTGCACGGAACCCGCTAGACAGTTACAATTTTAGAAGAACAATGCTATAAGGGTCTGTCGTTCCTCGATTTCATCTGGAATTTTCGGGAGATTTTTGTATCCCTCTACAAAAGTGGACCAAAATCTGTATTTTCGGACCAGACAATGGCTAGTGTTTGAAATCTGATACGGAACCCGAAACACTGTTATATATTTAGGAGAAGAATTCTATAAGGGTCTCCCGGTCTCGATTTCATCTCGACTATTCGGCGATTTTTGTACCACTTTGAAAAATGGACCGAAATCTATTTTTCGAACAAGGGACCGAGGATAGTGTTGAAATCGAGTCGGAAACCTGAAAACAATTATAAATTTAGAGGAGAAGCTTAAGGGTTCTTGGTCCCTCGATTCATCTGGACATTTCGGGGATTTTTGAACACCCGGCTAAAATGGATCAATCCGTATTTTTCGAACAAGATGATGGCTAGTGCTGAAATCAGAATCCGGAACCGAAACACAGTTTAAATTAAAACAAGAATCCTATAAGGGACTATAGGTCCTCGATTTCAATCATGACTTTTCGGGCCGGAGTTCTTACCCCCTCGACAAAAATGGACCAAATTGTATTTTCAAATCAGACAATGGCTAGTGTTTCAAATCTAGAAACGTGCGGTTTTAATCTTGTATATTGCACTATTAGTACATTTAAGTAAAGATAGAAGAATGTAAATAGGGTGTCTCGGTCCGTCGATTTTGCATCTAGAAGCTCTTTGAACTCAGCTGCAGTATTTATTTTCTTTTTTTTCCGTTTAAAATACACCAACAAAAATGAGACGCGTAATCATTTTTATCGAACCAGACGATGGTTAGTTTTTTATCTGACGTGAACACCCGAAATACTATTAAAATTGGAGAAAAATGCAATAAGGGTTCCTGGTGCTCGATTTCAATTGGAATTTTCGAGCGATTTTCGTACGACCCAACAAAAATTGACGGAAATCTGTATTTTCAGACCAGACGATGGGTTGTATTAGAAATGTGACGCGGAACCCGAAACACAGTTGTAAATTTAGGAGAAGAATTTATAAGAATCTCCTAGGTCCCTCGATTACATCTGACATTTCGGGAGATTTTCGTACCACTTGACTAAAATGAACCGATATCCGTATTTTCGAAAAAGATGATGGCAGTATTTTGAAATCTGATGCGGAACTCGAATCACAGTATAAATTTAGAAGAAGAATGCTATAAGGTCTCTCTTTGTCTTGATTTCATTGGACTTTTGGGGTGATTTTTGTACCACCACCAAAAATGGACGAAATCTGTATTTTTGAACCAAACGATTACAATGGACCTGGAAATCCGTATTTTCGAACAACAAGACGATGCTAGTGTTTTGAAACTCTGACGCGATCCTCGATTTCATCATTGACTTTTGAGCGGGATTTTATTACTCCTCGATAAAAATTAACCAAAATTGTATTTTTGGACCAAACGATCGGCTAGTGTTTGAAATCTAAACTGCGGAACCCAAAAATACTTTTATATATTAATAGAAGAAGAATGATATAAGGCTAGTTCGCCTTTACGAAGTCTATGATTTCTATCTGAGACATTTCGGGCAAGTTTTCGTACCCACACGACAAAAATCTATGACCGGAAAATTCCGTATTTTCAAAACCTGATAACACTTGCTTTACAGTAGATTTATTATCTATATTAATAGAATTGAGAAAGAAATGTTCGTTTTTTTATTTTATCTAAGGCGTGTCTCTATGTCACTCTCGATTTCATTTGAACTTTCGTAGGGGCGATCTCTTTGTACCACCCGACAAAAATGGACTAAAATCTGTATTCTTCATACCAGACGAGGGCTAGTGTTCCAAATTTGACGCTGAACCCAAAACACAGTTATAAATGTTTTGGAGAAGAATGCTATAAGGGTTTATCGGGTGGGTACTCGCTTTCTTTTGGACACTTTTCGGGCAATTTCTCGTGCCACCCAACTAAAATGGTACCGATATACGTAATTTGAACAAGATGATGATTGTGTTTTGACAATCCGACGTGGAACCGAAACACATTTTATAAAATTTAGACGAAGAATGTTCTATAAGGTCTCGATTCGTCCTCGATTTCCATCTGGACTTATGCGGTAGCGATTTTCGGTAGCTCTCACACTAATGTACCAATATCTGTATTTTCTGACCAGATGATGGCTAATGTGGAAATCTGCACCGGGTTTTTCGTACCTAAACACTGTTATATATTTAGAGTATAATGCTTATAAGGATCTCCAGGTACTTCGATTTCATCTCGACTTTTCGGGTAGATTTTCGTAACACACGGCAACAATGGGACTGAAATCCATCTATTTCGACAAGACGAATGGCTATGTGTTTGAATCTTCCATAGAACCCGAAACACGGTTATAAATTTAGAAGAAGATGCTATAATGGGTATTATCTCGGTCATCGATTTCATAAGGACTTTTCGGGCGAGTTTCGTCACCCTTCACAAAAATTAAAAAAAATATGCATTTCCGGACTAGAGGAATGGCTAGTGTTTGAAATCTGACACGGAACCCGAAACACGGTTATATATTAAGGAAGAGATGCTATAAGGGTTTTCCGGGTCCTCCATTTCATTTGTACTTTTGGATCGATTTTCGTACCACCTAACAAAAATGGACCGAAATATGTATTTTCGGACCAGAAGAAGGCTAGTGTATGAAATTGACGCGCGGAACTTGAATACTGTTATAAAGTTAGGAGAAGAATGCTATAATGGATTCCCGGTCTCGATTTCATCTGGACTTTTCGGGCGATTTTCGTACCACTAGACAAAAATTGAAAGAAATCTATATTTTTCGAACAAGAACGATGGTTAGTGTTTTGAAATCTGACGCGGGAACCCGAAACACAGTTATAAATTTAGGAGAAGAATGTTATAAGAGGACTCATGGTCCTCGATTTCATTTGGACATTTCAGGCGATTCCGTACAACCCGACTAAATGGACCGAAATTCATATTTTCGAACAAGACGATGGCTAGTGTTTGAAATCTGACGCGGAAACCGAATACAATTATAAATTTTAGAAGAAGAATTCTATAAAGGTCTCCAGGTCAAAATTCTAATTTGGGATTTCATACTCCTCGCCCACAAAAATTGACCAAAATTTGTGTTTTTTGGGACCTGACGGTTGCAATGTTTGAAATCTAATGCGGAACCCAAAACACTGTTATATATTAATGATAAGAATTATATAAAGCTCGCTCAATCCTCGATTTCATCTGGACTTTTCGGGCGATGTTTTGTACACATCGACAAAAATTGACCAAAATCCGTATTTTTGAACCCGAAACACTGTTATATATCTTAGGAGAAGAATACTGTTATATATTTAGGGCGATTTTGTACAACTCCACAAAAATGGACTAAAATCTGTATTTCATACCAGACGCGGAACCTGAAAACACAATTATAAACTTTGGAGAAAGAATGATATAAGGTGTCTCCCGATCCTCGATTTCATCCGGACTTTTCGGCAATGTTTTATACCACCCGATCAAATTGGACATAAATTTTATTATTTCGGACCAGAAAGGGTCTCTAGTCCTCGATTTTGATGTGGACTTTTTCTGGCAAGTGTTTTCGTACCATCTGGCCAAAATAGACCGACATCAGTATTTTCGGGCCAAAACCATGGCTAGTGCTTGAAATCTGAGGCAGAACCTGAAACACATTAATCTTTTGGAGAAGAATGCTATAAGGGTCTTTGTCCTCGATTCAACTGTTCTTTTGGGGAGATTTTCGTACACCCGACAAAAATGGATCGAAATCCGTATTTTTCGAACAAGACGATGGATAGTGTTTGAATTCTGACGCAGAAATCGAACCACAGTTTAAAATTTTGGAGAAGAATGCTATAAGGGTCTCCTGGTCCTTGATTTCATCTGACTTTTCGGTCGATTTTCGACCCATCGACAAATATATGCCAAAATCATGTATTTTCGGACCAGACGATGCTAGTGTTTGAATTTTGACGTGGAACCCGAAACACAGTTATAAATTTGGAAGTAAGAATGGTATAAGGGTCTCCCAGTCCTCGATTTCATCTAGACTTTTCGTTCGATTTCCCTATCTCCTAAGTAAAGTGGACAGGAAATTCGTATTTTTCGAACAAAACGATAGTATAGTAGTTTGAATCTGGCCCGAAACCCGAAACACAGTTATAAATTATGGAGAAAGAATGCTGCTATAGGGTCTCCCGGTCCTCAATTTCATACTGGAATTTGTGGGCGATTTTCATACAACTTGACGAAAATAGACCTAAATTTGTATCTTCTAACAAGATTATGGCTAGTGTTTGAAATCTGACACGTACGTAACCTGAAACACAATTATAAATTTTGGAGAAGAATGCTATAATGGTCTTCAGGCCACTCGATTTCATCATTGATTTTATGGACAATTTTCATACCACCCGACTAAAATGGACCAAAATCTGTATTTTCAAACAGAATGATGGTTTGTCTTTGGAATCTGACACGCAACCCTAAACACAGTTATAAAATATTTGGAGAAGAATGTTATAAGGGTATCTCGTACACATGACAAAAATGGACCGAAATTCGTATTTTCGAACAAGCAATGGATAGTGTTTGAAATCTTACGCGGAAACCGAATCACATTTATAAATTTAGGAGAATAATGCTATAAGAGTCTCATGGTCCTTGATTTCATGTAAGACTTTTGGATGACTCTTCATCATATGCATATTTTCCCACTGTTTTAGTCTTATTTATCCTCAATCATCAGTTAAATTAAGGATTTATTTGATACATTTTGTTGATTTTTGTTCTTTGAGTTAATAAGATGTTTTTTGTTTTTATTTCGTTGATTAAGTAGGAATTTGTCGTAATTTTACATTGCGTTTAGTTTTAGTGCAGTGCTGAATTTTGGTGAAATTGGTGTCACTCCAAGTGCTAATGAAAGCTAAGATCCATACCTACAAATTGCATGAAGACACCGGGACCAAATTCAGACGCAAAAGATTAGAACAATGCAAAATAAATCAGACAGCAGATGAAATGCGCCTGAAGCGCGTCCTGGAGCGCTTGGAGCGCATTTCTCAGGATTGGACTCTGCCAACGCGCGCTTGGGGCGCGCGACGCGCACCAGCCACCATAAAAATGCAGATTTTTACTATTTTAGGGATCTTTTTGACTCTGGGGAACTTGGGAGACTTGTGCCCTAACATAGAAACTCAAAGACGGCCGTTTCTAACGCCATTGAAGCAGTTTTATCAAGAATAATCCATGAATAATTCTTGTAATTCTTCTTTAACCCTTATATTTTGTATCTCTGTCATGAGTAACTAAACCCTATTTGTTAGGGATGAGTGTAACCAGATGAAACCTTTTTTTTCTGATTTGATTTCTAGTTTATATGAATGAGTTTATTGAATTGTTTTTCTCATCTCTGTGCTTAATGCTTTTTATTACTTGATCAACATTAAAATGTTCTACGATTTGTATTTTGAAACGGAAGTGGACTTTACGAATGCTTGAGATGAGAAATTCATGATTTTGTAGTCTAGGGATAGATGCAGGTCATGAAACCAATTAAATTAGTTGCAAAGCAATAATTTACAAGAGAATTTCTATACGGTAATGCTTAATTATAATCTTAAATCCACTAAGGAATTAGGGGTTACTTTGGAATTAAAGGTTTTGTCACTAAGACATTAGGGCAAGAATAATAAAGAGAATTCGGTAATAATTCAATAAAAGAATTCAGTAACTAGGATCAAATTAGACACCAAGGTTGGATTCGAAGTGAAACTCATCCCTGACTTTTTTCTCAGTATAAAAGATCAATTTTATTATTGTTGTTAATTTCAAACATTATTTCAATCAACTTGGGAACCTTTTTGTTCAATTCTAGTAATCAAATATAATTCAATAGTAAAACACAATCCTTGAGTTCGACACTCGGTACTACTGTTTTATTATTACTTGCAACGATTCAGTACACTTGCTGAAACGCTATCAAGTTTTTTGCGCCGTTGTCGGGACTGCATATCACTATTGAATTAGTTTATTTACCTGAATTGAAATTTTTTGCTCTGCCCAATAAAATTTCTTCTTTTATTTTATTATCTATAATTTAAAAAAAATATTTGTTTAAACTCTCGTATTTTTACTTAATTATTTATCTTTCTTTAACTCTTCAGTACTCACAATTTGTCTAACCTTGTATGCGAGGCGAGTCCTCAGCTGAACTTTTCTTTGATCCAGAAATTGAAAAAACAGCGAAAGCACATAGAAAGGCAGCTCGAGAAAGGAGACAAAGGGAAAGACATTTGGTTGTGGAAGAAGAGGTTTTGGGTGATTGTGTCATATTAACTGAAATGGCCGACCCAGCCACCACCAGAACGTACTCTCGGAGAATATAGGAAATCGAATTAGAAATCATGCTCGAATTACCATTCATCACCAACCTGTTACAGTCAATAAGTTTGAATAAGTCCTGCTCTAATACCGAGAGTTGAGGGAAATTCATTTTGCCAGTCGGTAGACATAACGAAGACGCTAATAGACACCTCCTCACAAATTTCTTTGAATTATGTGAAACAGTGAAAGGTGGATGGTTTGTCTGAGGAAAGCAAGAAAATTGAACGCTATTTTCCATTCTCTTTGATAGATGATGCTAAGGAATGGTTTCTTTCATTCCCCGCCGACAGCATCACCACATGGGAAGATCTTTATGGATAAGTTCTTTGGAAAAATATTTCCCCCCACCATGTTCGTTAGAAAGAGGAAGAATCACCGGTTACAAACAGAAAGAGGGGAAGAATCTCTTCGTGACACTTACAGTGGAGATTCAGAAAACTTACTAGCCGGACCTCGTCCTAATCATGCTTATGACGACACTGCCCAAATGGCAAATATATTGTAATGGCTTGAGGGCCGAGCACTAGAATTATGTTGGATGCCACAACCGGTGGTTCTTTGAATTACAAAACCGCAACGGGAGCACGAAAGATTATTGAGATCATGGCATCAAAATGAACAGATGATGGTTGTATGACAGAAGTGGTGGTTCAACAAGTGGTGTAATGGAATTGAATGTTATGGATGGGTTAGCTCCAGGCAAGCTACTATCGAAGATGGAAGAGGTTATCGCCACTGAGATAAAGAAGGGGAATGGCAGCTCTAAAAATATACAACCACAAGCGGCCCCCGTCAAAATTACTAAAGCAGACTAGTTGTATCCTTTGTGGAGGAGCACATAAAACTGGAGTCTGTGAATCACTGGATGATAATGAGGTAGAAGAACTAGAACGGGTGAATTTTGTGAGTAATAACAACAGGCAGAATAACCCTACTCTAGTACGTACAATCCTGGTTGGAGAAATCATCCGAATTTTTTCTTGGAGAGATCAACAAGGTAGATCTCAGGGTCAACAAGAAGCTCAAACAAACCAATCCCACCCAGAAGGCTGCTTGAGAGCGCATATAGAACAAAACTGTTACAAGCACAAGTTCTTCATGAAGAGTCAGGAGCCATCCAGAAAAATCACTCTGCATCTAATAAAAAATCATGAGACTCAAATGGTGTCAACTTGCTCAACAAATGGCACAAAGAACGTCTTGAAAATCTGCCTAGTGACACAGTTCCTAACCCAAGAAACAATGTTAATGCAGTTGACCAGAGGAGTGCAAGGTGAGAGAGAACAAGTACCACCTGAAGCCAACAGAGTGGAAGTACCTTGACACCAACTCACTGGGATGGAAATGTCACACCAATATGGTTGAAGAGCACATCGCTATATAAAGGATGGAAAAAAACACGTAGTCAAAAAGGGAACCACTGCCCAAACCAGAAATTCGACTTCCATTCGCCTCACAATAAGGTAGGAAGAAACTGAAAGGCAATTTGGTAAGTTTCTTGATGTTTTAAAAAATTACAGATTAAACATTCCCTTTTGCAGAGCACTAGAGCAGATGCCGACATATGCTAAGTTCATGAAGGATATTCTGTCGAAAAAAAGAGAAAAATCGGCGGTGAAACAGTTATGCTTACTGAAGAGTGTAGTGCTATACTACAAAGGAAGTTGCCACCGAAGCTCAAGGACCCTGGAAGCTTCTCAATCCCGTGCGCTATTGGAAATAGAACTTCTTGGAAGGCTTGTGCGATCTTGGCTAGTGTAAGTCTTATAGCCCCGTTCAATATACAAAAATTGAGGCATTGGGAAAAGTCAAGAACACACAGCATTGATGTACAGTTTGCGGACCACTTCGATGAAACATCCCTAGTGGCAGTGGTGGCAAGATGTGTTGGTTAAAGTGGACAAGTCATTTTTCCAGTAGATTTTTGTGGTACTAGATGATGTGAGGAAGACGACACATTCCTTTTATTTTGGAGAGATCGTTCTTTAGCAACAGGGAGATCTATGATTTGATGTAGCAGATGGCACCTTAACCTTGAAAGTAAATGAGGAAACGTCACTATTTTAACATTCTAAAAGCCATGGAACATGCAAAAGAAAGAGAGGGTGCATCGAATCAAGATTTTAGATGAAGATAGGTCAATGAAGAAATAAACATTCAAACACCCAGCTGTTAAAAGAGTTTTATGTCTACCCAAGATTGTCGTTCAAGAAAGTGAAGACCCAAAGGTGAAAGAGGTGTGGGCCATGTTAGAAGCATCGCCATCTTACTCCCCCGTTTTCCTACTAGGTGGGAGGACTTGAAAGGGAATGAAGACAAGTCCGTGGAGAAAAAAGACACCACTGATTGAACTCAAGCAGCTGCCTCTTCATTTGAAATATGGTATTCCTTGGGTGAGAGAAAAAAATCCAGCCATAATCAGTGCAAGCTTAGCGAGTTACAAGAAGAAAGTTGTTGAGAATTCTGCGAAAGCACCAGGGTCCTATCGGTTGGTCCATTGATGACTTGAAGGGAATAAGTCCAACTTTTTGTATGCACAAAATCCTCTATGGAGGACAATCACAAACCGGTAGTACAACCCCAAAGGAGATTGAATCCGGTAAATGAAAGAAGTGAACCAGGAAAGAGGTGTAAGCTACTAGTAGCCGGCCTCATATACCCAATTTCATATAGCTCTTGGGTGAGTCCCGTCCAAGTTGGTACCAAAAAAGGGCGGAATGAACTGTCATCACAAATGAAAAGAACAGTTAATTCCTACTCGAACGGTTACAGGCTGGAGAGTGTGTATGATTACAGGAGATTGAACAGTGCCACGAGGAAGGATCATTTCCCGCTCCCTTTCATTAATCAGATGCTTGAGCGGTTAGCCCGAACATGAGTATACTGCTTCCAGACGGCTATTCAGGATACAATCAGATAGCTGTAGCACCCGAGGATCAAGAGAAAACTGCATTTACATGTCCGTATGGGGTATTGCTTATCGAAGAATGCCATTTGACTGTGTAATGCGCCGGCCACATTTCAAAGGTGCATGATGTCCATATTTTCTGATATGATTGAGAATTTACACATTGAAGGTATTCATGGACGACTTTTCCTGTATTGGCTCATCCTTTGGGCAATTGTTTGATTAATCTATCTCTTGTATTAGAAAGGTGTGAAAAATCTAACTTGGTCCTAATTGGAGAAATGTCATTTTAATGGTAAGAGAGAGGGAATTGTTTTAGGCCACCGAATCTCCCACAAGGGGTCGAGTAGACAAGGCCAAAGTTGAAGTGATTGAAACTTCCCTACCCAACGAGAAAGCGCATTAGAAGCTTTTTAGGCCATGCTGGATTTTATAGAAGGTTTATAAAAGATTTTTTTCAAAAATTGCAAAGCCCATTACAAACTTACTTGCGAAAGACACACCTTTCAAATTCAATGAGGATTGTTTGCATGCTTTTAAACAATTTGAAAGAACCAGCTGATAACTGCCCCATCATCAATGCACCTGACTGGTTCACTACCTTTGAATCATGTGTGATGCAAGTGACCATGCTATTGGGGCAGTTCTGGGACAAAGAAAAGACAAGATGTTGCATGTGATTCTCTATGTAGTCATGTTTTAAATCAGCACAACACAGATTATGCTACAACTGAAAAAAGATTATTAGCTGTAGTCTATGCTTTGATAAATTTCCGGGTCTTATTTATTAGGATTGAAAGTTATTTTTGTTTACACTGATCATTGCTGCCTTGAGGTATTTGTTTACTAAAGTAGGAATCAAAACCACGGTTGCTTAGATGGATTCTATTACTACACAGAATTTGACATTGGAGACCCGCGGAGAGGAAGATAAAAAGGGGTCAGAAGAACCACTGTGGCAACCAAAACCAGACCACCTATCTCGTATTGGAGAAGGTTGAGGAGAATGAGACATTAGACCGATTCGAGATCAATTTGTGAATGAGCCATCTTTGCCATTACAACGGTAACCTTGGTTCGCCGACTTTGCTAATTTCAAGGTGGGGGGGTACAATCCCATCTGATTCACCTTACCAACAACGAAAGAAGTGTTTGGACTTTAGTCCCTCTTAATATCCTAGTTTGACATAATTAACAAACATTACATGTTCATACATCATATGAAAATCTAACATTTTAATTGAGCAAGATTCAGGAACAACAATCCGACCCTACACCTTGAGACAAATTGCTTGGAAACTCAAAGAAATCAACAAAAGTTGAATATTGACTGAGTAAATCGATTGGGAAATCGATTTCATAACAAGGGTGTAAAGAAACATAACTGTTTTTGTGATTGTATAATCGATTAGGCATGACTGCACAATTAGAAATGAAAATTGCACAAGTCAGTGGCAACCTGTTTTACAGGGCTAATCGATTGGCAAATCGATTGTGCACATCACAAAATAAACTGATTGAAATAAATCGATTGGGAAATCGATTGGCAAGTCACAGTGGACAATCCATTTTCCTAGGGTAATCGATTGGCAAATCGATGCTTAGATAATACTTTGAAAAATAACTTGACCTGTGACAAACACAATCGAATTGGACAATCTTATTGTGAGAATTTCAGTACATGTTAAGTATTGGTTGCAATCGATTGGGAAATCGATTGAACTAAACATCAGGTAAAAACTTTCAGGAAAATACTACCAAACGATTGGCACTTCGATTAACTTGAAAATAGCTAAGTCACTGACTTAAGCTCAATCGATTGGCAAATCGATTGAAAAAAATTATTTTGAAATCACAGTGAACTCAGCTTGTGGCCAATTCGATTCTGAGTCATTTGTACATCGATTATAGAGACTTAGTAAATCGATTACGTAATCGATTGGTGTGATTCTTTATTGGAACAAAACACCTATGCAATCGATTATGAAAATCGATCATATAAGTCTGAACATAATTTACTGAAAAGAGTTTTAAAAGAATCGATTGGGCAAATCGATGGGTTGTTAGTTTCAAGATTCAGAGAGACTAAAACAAGACCCGAGATAATCGATTGACGAAATTCGATTAGACTTGTTTTATAACTTTAATGAATCGATTGGTAAATCGATTTATTAGTTGTTTTTCAAGAAACTATATAAATGTTTCAATACATCTTCTCTGATTAACATGTACACACTTGGCAACATCTTGAATATATCTTCAGAATACTGAAGAACTCTAAAGAAACACATTGTAATTTTCACCTGATATTTCTTTTCAGATTAAAGCCCAAAAAGATTAACATAAATCATTGGAGAGAGCTGAAAAGTATTCTGAGAAGAAAGAACAATGTTCTCCATAATCAATCATTCAATAATAACGAGATCGTGAGAAGACACATTGATCAAGGACTTGAAGACAACTTTTGTCACTTCTTTTATTTGTTGTATCACATACTTTGTAAAGACACGACTGCGCAAAATCCAGTAACAACGGTGGCGACTCTTTGTGAGAGGCCTCACAAGAAGGAGTCGTACTGATTTGTGTGTGAGTCTGAGCCAGAGTGACACAAGGGCTCAAGGGGTTGAAGCAATAGAAAGAGATGTGTTAGATAGATAGGTTTCGAATGGAAACTGGACAATCTGTAAACAATTTCACAATATCTTCTAATATGGAGCAAAAACGCATGAAAATCCAGATATGGAATGTCAGGAGACTGAGAGATGTAAGGTTGTCTAACTCGGTACAACTGAACCAGATAAACCTTGGTGCATTCTATCCCTTATCCTTTTACTTTTAATTGTTAATCTTGTATGCCGCTTTATAATTCCGCTGTGTGTATGAATCTGAATAAATCTTGCATCGTATGATTGTATGTTCAATCCTAATTGTATGCTAGACGTATTCGATTTTCTATATTGCTTTAATTTGTTAAAGACTGATATATTCTGATTATTTCGAGGTCATAATAATCAACAATTGGCCTTAGAGCCTGACTTTTCGAGAGGTAAAACTCATAAAAGGAATATGGCCTCAACTGATTTTCTGGGTGAAGGCGCATCACTAGCAAGACCTCCAGCATTCAATGGAACAACTTATATGTACTGGAAGCACAAGATGCTGATATTTCTGGAAGCTAGTGGAATTGACATCCTTGACGCTGTTGAAAATGGACCATATATTCCCAAGATTGCAGGAACAAATGACTTGGTGATCCCCAAGCCCAAATCGAATGGTCTGAGGACGATAAAAAGAAGGTAGGTTATTAATGCTTAAAGCGTAAGAACATTAAACATCTGCTTTCGTGTGCAGAAGAATTCTAGGGTATCAAACTGCCAATCACAAAAGAAATGTGACATTTCTTCAAAGAAACCCACTGAAAACTACATATGTGAAAAGACTACGCGTAAATACACTATGCACGAATACGAATTGTTCACATGAAGAAAGGGAATGAATCTATAATATCTACAGACGAGAATTTACACAGTTATAACACAAACAACCATTCATGCCCTGGTTGAATAAATTGGAATGGAGAATGAACAGCAGATCGGAAGAGGATAACATGAGGTGTCTAACTAGAGGAGGATTTGGCAAGCCCGAAAACTAAACACTACTATCGTTGATTAAAGATCTAGCAAAAAATGACCACTGAACACTATTGGAAAACTCAGGGATGCACGAAGAATGGAGTTGACATCGACTTAGTTACTCGAGACATCAGAACAAAGTTCGCAGGAAAAAAGGAACAGGACTATCTTTGAAAGCCCAAACGCATTCAATACAAAAACTGACAACACAGAAAGTTGCTCAGATGAATCAAGCAGTGAGACTGATGAAGAGCCTGAGATTGGTTTGCTTGTCAAGAAATTTAAGAAATTTCTGAAGAAGAAAGACAACAAATTCAGAAAGCCATCCAGCTCTAAGACTAGTGACAACAAGACAATCACATGTTATGAATGTGGTAAAACTGG
>PGWS01020852.1:0-10145 GCA_002896235.1 Cicer reticulatum
TGCGTGAAAATGCTAAGTGTTATGTGTTGATTATTGTGTGTAAGTAAGATGGTTATCGAGATCCAATATGCCGTGGTAATACGCGTAGAAATTGCTAAGTGTTAAGCTGTGAACTTGATTAGGAATGACTTAGGTTAATTCATGATTTTTGGAAAAATGATCAGGGAAATCGATTTCCCAATCGATTGGATGGAATTCAGGGGCTTGGCCAAATGAACAAAATCGATTAGCCAATCGATTTTGTAAATCAGTTTTTTTTAAAATCCCTTTCGAAATCGATTGCCAAATCGATTGGCCATTAAGTCAGGGGGCTCAGCTATCCTGTCAATCGATTGCCCAATCGATTGAATCAAGCCAGAGTTCAAAATTTCACTAAATACCTTCAGGAAATCGATTTGGAAATCGATTGGTAATAAGTCAGGGGCTCCGTTATCCTGTCAATCGATTGGCAAATCGATTGATTCAGCCCAGGATTCTATTTTCATTAAAAAATCTTCACCCCAATCGATTGCCCAATCGATTGGGCTCAGTGAAAATCCTCATTTTTAGTTGTATGAATAATTGCTCATGAATCTATCCATGTCTTGTTTTATTATGTGTTAATTAGGAGATCGAGAACTGCATTTCACCTTCATTTTCATTGGCAATGTACTGTATGGACTTTTCGCATATTGAAATCCTGTTAAGGTGCATGCTTAGTTGAAAAGTTGTTTTGAGCATTCAAAACTTAATGCTATGTGTTAACTGTTATTTTCTGGTTGGTGACCCTTTACAACTATTGTGGAATCTGGGCTTTGCCCTCAGATGAGAGTCAGGACGGCCCTACCGGTTCGTACCCTACGGACAGGGATGGAGATGGGAACGCTTGACTGCTGTTACGTTAGGAGGATCTCACGGGCGCGTGGAGATTACTCAGGGTGTATTAGCTTTTTGGTAGGATGATCAGATTAGGGTGATGTATAGGGACTAGGGTCCTTCTTTTTGGTTTGGAGTAGTTTTAGTTTGGAAAAACTGTACTTATACAAATATTATCAGTTTGATATCATCCTTGGATGGGTTCCATGTACCATTTGATGTTATGTAAATGTTTTGGATTTATAATTGGAGAAACTTTTCCGCTGCGTAAATTATAATGACTCAATTATGTATCCAAAAGCATTTCCTGATTTATTTCTTTGTTCGTTTTTAATTACTTTTAGAAAAAAAAATATACCCTCGCTTAGAAAAACGGGGTGTTACAGTCTTGAATGTGTTGCAGCTGCCAGTAGAAGAAGAAGTGCAAGAAGGAATCGGTCTGAAATTGAAGAGTTCATCAGAGAGCTTCTTGAGAGTTGTAAAATAAGTCGTGACCGTGGAATACCCTTGTTTAATGGTGGACTAATCTGAAGTTATTTGAGAAATTCGGACGAACTCACCTTGAGAAAATTGGTTCTTGAGTTCTTGCCAAACAACGGATGCATCATCAATCCAAAAAATGCTACCAACAATATCGGGGGGAATTGAGTGATAGAGCCACGAAAGAACAAGTGTATTGCAACGTTTCCAGGACAAGAAAATTGAAGCGGTAAGATCTGGTTTCTTAATTGAAACATAAATAAAGCCATATTTGTTTTTCATTTCTAGAGAAATATACATCATGTGAGCCCATGCATGATAGTTTTAAGCATCCAAAACGAGAGACACCAAGACAATAGACGGATTCTCATTGAGATGAATGTAAAAGGAATTGTTGGGATCTCGATTTGGATGGGGAGGATTGGAAGGAGGAGGAGGAGGAGGCGGTGATGCAAGTATGTCGACCATGGAAGAAGAAACAAAAAATGATAAACCTAAAAGAATGATGAAGAGAAAGAAGGTAAAGAGAGGGCTAAAATTGGTTTTTGACAACTGATACCATCTTATTTACTGAAATTGCCTCTTTATTTTTATTATTATTCTGATGTATAAAAACAGCCAAAAAATCAAGTATATATACCAACTAACAAAAATTTATGGTATATGGGTAGTTAAGAGAACTAACCAATACAAAACAACCAAGCCCACGAATTACAACTAACTAATAACAATAATAAATAATAAAGATCCTATAAAATATAAAATTAAGTAATCTTATTAGTAAGTTAAGATGTTAACCGGAAAGCATAAAGATGTACCAAGAATTGAAAGGGATATTTTGGTGGTCCAACATGAAGCCATACATAGCGGAATATGTCTAGTGATGTTTAATATGTCAAAAAGAAAAAATCGAACACAAGCCAGTAGGGTTAATGCAACCTCTAGATATCCCAGAGTGGAAGTCGGACGGAATATGTATGTATTTCGTAACTGTATTAACCAAGATCCAAAAGAAGTTCAATGAGATTTGGGTTACCATTGGTAGATTAACTAAAAGCGTACATTTTATTCCTATCAATCAAACTTATAGTTTGGAAATATTACCTCAAATAAATGTTAAAGACATTGTTAAACTTCATGGAGTACCTGCAAGCATCATTAGTGATAGAGGCCTCATATTTACCTCAATGTTTTGGCAACAACTAAATCAAGAGTTAGAAACAAAGTTGAGCCTAAGTTCAAATTATCATCCTCAAACGAATGGTCAATCTTAAGAGAAAATTTAGTCGTTGTAAGACCTATTAAGAGCTTGTTTGTTGGAACACATAGGAAGTTGGGATGACTTATTACCTTTCATAGAATTTAATTACAACAACTACTTTCACTCAAGTATTTGCATGGCTTGATATGATACACTATATGGACGGATTTGTCGTAGTCCTTCGTGTTGGTATGATATTGGAGAGAATAAGATCCTTGTAATGGAGATAGTGCAACAAACTACAGAACAAGTGAAGCTAATCAGGTAAAAGATTAAGGTTGCCGATGATAGCATTTGGGCACATGTTTCTAACTTTTTAGTTTGGTATTTTAAATGTTATTTATAGCTTAGAATAATTTTTTAGCTTGTTTCTAAACTTTGAGTCGAAATTGAATTATAATTTTGTTATTTGCATTTTGATCCTTGCTCGCTCTGTAGGCCACAACATGAGCTCTGCATACGAGCAAGCGATGGAAAGCTAAAAATCAGAGCTACAACTTTTGTGTTGGAATAAAAGTCCAATGCCGAACTTTACTGGGCCTAAATTGCATATTTCGTAATCTAGACTTTTATAATAATTTTAAATAGCGGGCACTTGTTTTTAAACCCTAAAGCCCAAAATCAAGTACTATATATTGGGAGTTTTCTTTCTTTTCTAAGGGATGAAATTTTAGGATTCAGATTGATACAAGGAATAAACACTTTTTATTTTAATTTCATGGAAGGCTAATTTTATTAGATTAATCCACGAGTTTAGAGTTTCATCAAAACCTTGAGATTCAAGTTACATTGTCAATTTGGATTTGTAACACCCCGATTTTCAATACGAAGGTGTATTTTTTTTTTCAAAATAGATTAAAATAAAACAGAGAAAAACAAATAAGGAATAATACCTTTGGATAAATATTTGAGTCATTATAATTTACAAGCAGCGGAAAAGTTTCTCAAATTACGAATTCAAAGTATTTACACTTCAAAAGGTGGTACATATACCCATCATAAATAACATGTCAAACAGGACAATATTAGTATAGGTACAGTTTCCCGAATTAAAAATACTGCAACCCAAAAAGAAGGACGTCTAGTCCCGATACATCAACCAAATCTGCTCATCATACCAAAAAAACTATACACCCTGAGAATGATCTTCCATGCGCCCCGTGAGATCCTCCTACATAGCTCCAGTCAAAGCATTCCCCATCTGTAGGGTAGGAACCGGCAGGATCGTCCTGGCTCTCATCTGAGGGCAAAACCCAGATTTCCACAATAGTTGTAAAGGGTCACCAACCGAAATTAACAGATAACACCTATAATT
The DNA here is from genome assembly GCA_002896235.1 of Cicer reticulatum. Classification (NCBI taxonomy): domain Eukaryota; kingdom Viridiplantae; phylum Streptophyta; class Magnoliopsida; order Fabales; family Fabaceae; genus Cicer; species Cicer reticulatum. The sequence goes on from PGWS01020852.1 coordinate 3,912, forward strand.
TAAGTTTTAAATGCACAAAATAACCTTTCAACAAAGCATGCACCTTAAACGGATTTCTCATATGTTAAAAGTTTCACGTAATGCTTGCCAATCAAAAAATGAAATCAAAATGAAGTTCTCAAACCATCAAGTAATACATAACTGACCAAAGCATTGATAAATCAATTGAGCAATCAATTATCTAACTCAAAATAAGGATTTCTACTGAGCCAATCGATTGCCAAATCGATTTGGTCAGTTTTGCTGAGTTCCCTGTGTTGCCAAATCGATTTTGTCAGTTTTTGCTGAGTTCCTGTGTTACCAAATCGATTGCCAAATCGATTTTGTCAGTTTTGCTGAGTTCCTGTGTTAAGGGCCAATCGATTCCAAATCGATTTCTTAAAAGATTTTGAAAACATATTTATACAATCGATTGGCAAATCGATTAGGTTAAAATAGTGAAGTTTCCTGCAAACTCATCCAATCGATTGGGAAATCGATTTCCCTGCTTATTCTTCCAAAAATACTTAAACTAATTCAATCACACTCACACATAACTCTAAAACTTAACACTTAGCAATGCCCACACAATCACCATGACGAATTGGTTTTCGGGAAATAGTTTACAATTCCATCGACTCACACACGATAATTCAAACATAACACTTAGCAATTCCAACACATTACCACCGGAACCCAACTCAAATTTCAAAAATAACTCATCATAAACCTTGAATTAAACACGACTCGCGTCCCAAGCACCCTAATGCAATGCGTATATGCAAATGGCATGGACTCAGGAATTCCTAAACCAAAAACGCCGTCCTCGAAGGGTCTCGTAAATCATAATTGACCGCCGATCGCATGCCAAAGTACCAATTTACCGAGGGCCACCTATCACGGGTCAGCACGATTACTAAAATGCGTTGTAAATCATAAATCCGTACCACCTATGACGCGGTCAGTACAGTTTACCGAAGGTGTCACCTATCACGGTCAACACGATTTACTAAAAGAAAAAGCGTAAATCGTAAACGTTACCGCCTATCACAGACCAATACTGTTTACCGAGGTGCCACCTATCAAGGGTCAGCACAATTTACTAAAACGTAAATCGTAAACGTACCACCTATCACGGGTCAGTACAGTTTACCAAGGTGTCACCTATCATGGGTCAACACAATTTACCAAAATGAAATGCATGAGCATACACAGACTCCGTCCACAACAATCGTTAAGCAAATGCAGATGTTAAAAGATTCCCCATTCTTAATACCCATTTAACTTAGACGACTTTCACAACAAACATTAAGTAACCAAGACATTAGAGATTCCCCATTCTTAACGCCCAGTTAACTTAAACGATTTTCAAAACAACATTAAGTAAATAAGTCATTAAGAGATTCCCCATTCTTAATACTGATTTATCTTAATGATTTTCAAAACAAAACGTTAAGCAAACAGACATATTAAGAGATTCCCCATTCTTTATATACTTTTGACTTAAACGATTTCCACACAAAACATTCAGTAACCAAGACATTAAGAGATTCTCCATTCTTAATACTCATTTACTGAAACGATTTTCAAAAACAAACATTAAGTAACCGAGACATTAAGAGATTCCCCTTTCTTAATACCCAGTTAACTTAAACATTTTCCTCAAAACGCACATTAAGTAAACGAGGTAACATAAAGATTCCCCATTTTTTAATACTCGTTTACTCTAATGGTTTTCAAATTCACACGAAAACAAACTCAAACATACTCTCACATTCAGTCCATAATTCACACCAAAACACATCAATCAACAACATCAAGTATGAACACGCCAAATACGACGAATACAAATCAACACAACGACATTCAGATACATCAATTTCATTTACTCCAAATCATACATAAAAGAGCTTAAATTCGTTTTCCACAAAACATTCATCAATATAACCAAAACCTAACTCTAAGGTTTTACCCATAACGCCTTAGATTCATTTTTCCCCAACTCAACACTTCAACCCAACAAATTCCTTTCCACACAACCACAGATAAGTCCCTATAATGCAAACTAAAGTTTGGAAGGAGCCCTTACCTCAAAGGTTAGCTCTAACGTACGATTATTCGGCACCGTGAGTAAATCCGGTAATTTTCGCGCTCCCAACGCCGCTTCCAAAATTGGTCGCTAGCGCCGTAGCGTGAAGTGAGTAACTTTCCTTCTAGCTCTTCGCGAAATGAAGTTTAGATCTAGAAGAAACGGAGGGTTTGTGTTTGAATCTCAAATACCGTTTTTCTTCGTTTTTGAATCAAAGAGGAAGAGTGGAGTGAGAATCTCTGTTCTCACACTCACCCAACCTTGGGTTTCTAGTCTTGAAGGAAAGAAAGCAATGAAAATGAAAAATGAGAAGGAGGGAAATCGTTTCGCGGATAGCAGGAAGAGATGGAAAGTTTTCGATTTTCTTTCTTTCTTTTTCTTTCTTTTGTTTTTCCTTTCTTTCCTTTTCCTTCTTTCCTTTTTTATACTCTTTTCTTTTTCCTTCCTTCCTTCTAGTTTTCCTTTCTTTTCCCTCCAAAATACACATATATATATAATAACCATAACTTAACAAATATCTCAAAATATCTAGATATTGTTAAATTACCATTTCACCCGTAACGCATTAAATTCTCCGTAAAGAATTCACCGCACTTAATTCAATTTTATTTATCGACGAGAAATTCTAATCGGCATCAAAATATCTTTTGATTATAAAAACTCCAAAATATTATTAACTTTGGCTAAAAAGCCTCCGAGCCAAAATCCAAAATACACCAAAAATACATAAAGGGTACTTTAAAATTATGGGTCTTACAACGGATAATTCAAATTGGTCTTCTCCTCATAGATCCCTTCAACTCAACCCAAGACACATATACGTGACAGTCGAGGTAAACGTGTGCTGCATGGTACCTCCCGACATTTGGAGTGCTACCTCAAAGTCACCAAGGAATTTGCCACCCGAATACCTCCAAGGTCTAACAATCTTTCCTTAAGGCTCGACATCAGACCGCCACGATCAGGCTCATTCAGTTGTACTTCCCCGAAATCACTAGGCTTGGGGTTACTTCAATATTCTCATCACAAATTCAAAACATTACTATCATTAATCATATCTCATCACATAAACTCCTCACAAATTTATAGAATCACTATCATCAACCATACATCATCACATAGGCTTATCACAAACTTTTAACATCATTATTATTAATTATATATCATCATAATCACATAAACTTATCAAAACAAATTCACTTTTTATTATCACATCACATAAACACGTCTAATCAAACATATACATAAAATTCATTCGATATCCAATATCACAATAATATCAAATATCTCACATTTAATAAAAATAAATTAAATGTAAGACCCGCATTTTTTCTTCATTAACGCCAGTTTTGAGGACGAAACTGTGTAAGGTAGGTAGAATGTAACATCTAGTCATTTTATTTTATTTTTATGTATTTACTTTAGGTGTAGAAATAATTGTTGATGATATTATTTTAATTTTGTAATAATAATATAATAATAATAATAAATAATAATAATAATAGTTAATAATAAATAATAATAATAATAATAATAATAATAATAATAAAAGCATCAAATGGCAACTGTTAAAAATAAATTTCATGTCTTAGGTTGAAATATCACTTTCTCCATGTAAGACCACGTTACCCAGTTTAACGTTCCCCACGTCTGGCTTTAAGTCCCCACTCCTGACTTAACTTTCTCCACTTCTGGTTTAAGGTTCCCCACTCTTGCTTTAACGTTCTCCGCTTTTGGCTTAATTTCCCACTTGTGGCTTAAAGTTCATCCTTTTTGATAAAAAAGAAACAAAAACAAAACAGACGTCTTCCATTCAAAAAACACTATGCGATATAAAAAAAAGGGTTTATGAGAGAAAAAGAGAGAGACCACTTTGATAGAAACGGCAACCACCAAAAGAGAAAAGAGAGGAGTAACTCCATTCCCGAATTTGTTAAATCAGTATCAGTAAATCATCGATTGCGCATTCGTTAACCGTTAGATCAGGCTGATTTTTGGAAAGCAGGTTCGCAACATTCAGACCCACGTTTTCAACGGTCGGATCGGCGAAATGACGTCCAGAGAGGGAGAAACCGTGCTCGCACAGCAGCAGGTGTGAAATGAGTGAGACAAGAGTTTGGAGGTGCATCCATAATTGGTTGGAGCCACATTCATGCATTCATTCATAGTCGTGTGGTGGTGCGTCCATAATTGGTTGGAGCCCACAGATCCTTGCGAGGATGTTGAGCTAGTGGTGTTGCTTGGAAGGACCCACGAAGCTCGAGTTAGTGGTGTTTGCTTGGAAGGACCCACGAAAGCCCTTGCGGGGAAAGCGATATTCCAGAATCATTACATTGCATATAGATTAAGTAATAAGGTATGTTGCATATGCATTGATTAAAGTGTGACTAGTGTTTTATAAAGCTAACTGATACACTGTATCTTCTGCTTTTGGGTAAATTAACGTTATTAAAGATGTGATATTGTATCTCCTGGTTTTGGCTGAATTAACGTTATTAAATATGTGATATTGTACTTCTATATCTTAGTGTATTGGTCGTTTGGATGAATAATTAATGTTATTAATTATGTAGATATCGTAATGCTATATTTGTATTGTCACTGTACCTGTTGTTTGGTCGTGCGTTGTGATTTTTAATTGTTAAATGAAGTACATGATTTATTTATATCTTTTCTAAGACAACTATATATGCATGCATATTTGCTCTATGTTTGTTATTTGGAGATGACCCTTACATTTGACAGGACATCACATATAGTGTTACTTGAGTGAATAACGTCACGATCAACCTAATAGGAGAAATGCGAGGAAGTAAAATAGCATGCAGTTGGAGGCTCCGAGATACTTCTGTATCGGTGTTAGACTTGTTTGGTGAGTTTCCACAAGTCCAAAGTTTATGATCAACTAGGATTTATGTTTGGGTAGTAAACATCAATAGTTTTTGACTTTAAGAGTTTCTTTTGTTTTAATGTATTAAATTTACCTTCTAGTTGATGGTGAATATTGACTTCATTATTTGTAAAATATAACTAAACAATATTATTAATTGATTTTAGATAAATGAGTATTTAACAGATACATCATAAATATAAAAATGAATTTGTAATTTTACGTTTAGATTTCAGTAGTTAAGTCCCCGAAAAAGCGGGATGTTACATAAACATCACAAATAATATCAAATACCACAAAATTTAACAAACGTTAAAATCAATAAAACATCTTATAAATATAATCTATTTCATATTTTAATCTCACAATTCCCATATTTTTACTTTAATTAATTTATCACTCAAAGGTCTACTGATGTCCTTACCGAGCCCCGGATGAATCGTATGGAAATACTGTTTTCCCGTTCATCTCACAATATATTATACTCATGAATTCAAACGCTCTCTCACCTCTTACCTTATTTCGACGCTTTCCACGCGATTACCGATACGACTCCACAGCAAACAAACCTTTGTTAATGTGACACTTTGTCCTTCAATCGATCTAATCGACAGTTATGGTAAACGTTTAAAATAGTCGAGAACATACTCTAAAAAATAATTCAAAATTCGGTCAAGTAAAATTACCATAATCTCAGAAAAACCCATCAGTGGATATATAGCCACTTTTCACACGGTCGATTTGGCGTTTGTTTCACTCAAATCGGGCTTCGGTGTGAAGGAGAACGTGCAAAATCACGATTCTTACAATGGAAGAGATCGGGATATTTTAGAGAGACATTGGGCGTTGTTAAAAAATCTGGAACATTATGTTTAATTGCGAGTTAATGGACAAATAACACATGCTCAATTGAGTTGAAATGGGAGAAAGTTTTCTGGAACAGTTAATCGATCCACCGGTGTCAAACGATAGGTTATTGTTGTGTTTTATCTTTGGTTTTACGGCTGCCCTTCCAACTCCCTTCCCTTTTTTGTTTGTTTTATTTTATTAACAATTAGGGTTCACACATGAATCAAACCCATGATCCTTTTATTTATGTTTCTGTTTTACTATTATTATTTTTTTTTTGCTAAAACAAAATTAATAATTATTTAATCTCCTTTTTAATATTCTTCCAAACACAGTTTTTCAAACATTACTAATATTTTGTAAATTAGAGTAATTAAAATAATCAATATAAAAAAAATATATTACTAATAATTGAAACTCGCACATT
>PGWS01020860.1:0-14109 GCA_002896235.1 Cicer reticulatum
TTATCCACATATATTCTAAAATAATATTAATCATCAAATTAATTAATTTAAAATTATAATCTTAAAAAAATAGTGTTATGATGAAAATTTGGGGTGATTACAAGGGTGGAGTGAGGGACAATATGAGATGGAAACTTTTGATGTGTTTGTTGAGAATCAGATTGAGCCAAGAAAAATAAAATTTGAAATAATTATACGAAGAACTCTTATATGATAAGAGTGTGTGGTTCACTTGTTATACTCTTTAACGTACTACCTATACAATTCAATTTAATCAGTTTCTGCTACAGCCTCTGCGGGTTGGTTCTAAACTGTCTTTTTGAAAATAGTTGCCTAAGATTTCATCTGGCAACGATGGCTAATTCGATCATCATCATCTGCATTTTAAACTATGAGATCAATTAATTATAAGAAATGCAATATACTAACATAGTAGTAGTTCCATGAAGCACAAATAAATGCATTATACTGTCAAGTGTCAACAACCTTTTGCTGAGTGCAGAATATTTTCGACATTGATATTTATATATAGCAATTTCCTATTAGATATTACTATTACTATTTATTAATTACAATTCAAAATTTAGATTTAATAAAAAAAAAACATATGAATTTTGATCGCATGTTTTAATTTTATTTTCACTTTGTTTTTCTACACTACACATAAATTTATTTGTTGAAAATCGATAATGTTCTTATCAATAACCTATCTTATTAGGGAGCTCGAGTTTGTTACTATTATTGCAAAAAAAAAAAAAAGAAGAGAAAATATAGTTATTTTACTAAAAATTAGATAGTAAACTATATCTTATTATGTGTTTGAGAATAGTCACAATGACATATGATATAAATTATAAGTAAACGTTAACATTATTCTTTTTTATCATCGCCTAGGAATTGAGATTTTGCAATTTAATACAAAAGTTTAAGAATTAATAAAATTACACAGTAATATGAAAACTTATTAGTTTGATATATATTTTTTTTACTACTAAATTAATTTTTATTATCAAAAATTTCATTTTAAAGAAATTCAACATATATATGTTAACAGAGAGCTCCTAATATGATCTCCAATTTATAGGGTCCATCTGTGTTACTCAATTGTTACCAACTATAATATTTTTTTTTTCTTTCTTCTTTTAGAATTTGTGACAAAAAAATAAATAAAAATTGTGTTATTTTAACTAGGAGGTATTATTAACATTATGCCTTTATATTTGATCCAAAAATCCTAAAAATAAAATAAAAAATGTTAAAAAAGAAAAAAAAAATTAAAAACACCACATTTCATTCTTCAACTCTTCTTCATATTCTCCCATCAAACCTTAGCCGCAAGCTGCACTTCCCCCCTCACCTTCAGTTGTTGCGAAATCAGATCGGATAAAATATTAACTATATAGACAAACTCACTTAAGATTTAAATTCAGATATTTTCGAATAATTTATCCTTAACTAAAGTTTATTAATTACTTGAGCTATTACTTGATAAGTGTCAATTCTCTTTTATCATTGAATATAATATAACTATAACATACACCTATTTTATTTTTAAAATATAAATAAAAATAAATTCCCGACTTATTACTTATGTAATAAGAGTTTAGGAGACAAGATGTGAAATCTCATCTCAGAAAATTATAACTAATTACAAGATAGAAAGAGATTTTTTTGATAAAAAATAAGAGTAAAATTAGAGTTAAAAAATATATACTAAATTATAAAGCTAGACTTGAAGTACATACTTAAAAATGCTATAAGTTAGTAAAATAATTATAAACTATAAGATTATAAATAAACATTTTTTTTAATATGAGCAATAAGTTAATTTATTTGTCACAGACCTCTTAACTTGTTTCATATTTCGGTAATCATACAAATATCTAAAAATAGACTTAATATTAAATTAAAACTCAAATTTCATTTAAAATTTAAAAAACAAGAGTTAAGAATTATAAGATGTTCCAAATTTTTTACCCCTTAAAAATCTGAAACAGAATACGAGATTTTCAAAAAAAGGACAGTAAACTTAGAATTTACCGGATTTTAAACCCCTTAAAATCTGAAACAGAATACCAGATTTTTCTAACATTTAAAAAATTTGAATTTTTTTTCTCCACATTATAAAAATGGGGCAGCAAACTTAGAATTAGTTGTTTTTGGGTATTAATTTTTATTTTATAATCTCTGATTTAAGTAAATAGAGTCTTAATATCTGAAGTTCACATAATAGATAAATAGATTTAACAAAAGATATTATTTTATTTTTAAAACTCAAATTTTCATGAATATTAATTATGAATTGAAATTAAATGCAACAGAACTAAAAAAAATTAAATGCATGTGCAAAAGATTTAGTAGTCAACGGTAAAAAAAAAAGATTTGATTTTTTCGGTTTTGAAATTTGAATTGAATTATTAAAACCTTATAAACAGAGCCATACACACTCCAAACATATAGTGAATTGAATGAACATGTTATTCTTGTTCCATTTCTTTTGTTTGTTCTCCATACACATAAACAATGAGTTCTTGATCGGTAATGAATTTGAGAATACTAAACAACCTCGTAGCTACTTATAATCAAGTTTCTTCTCAAAAAGAATCATTCTCAGGAAGATATTTAAGATGGAACATTCCAGCCATTGTTACATGTTTCTGGCTTGAACGCTAAAGATTCAATCAGCTATTTGTCTCAACAAACAAACACTTACAACAACCATTCTGTCAAAGATTCAAAACCCATCTTGTCCTAAAGAATTGGTGTGCAAGTAATGAAGGATTCTTGTTCCAAGAAGATTATCAATGAAACAAAGAACCCAGAACTCGAAAATGTTGCTGAAGACGATGGCGGTGAGATCATGAATGAAAAGAGAAGAAGCCGATGCAGACATTACAGAAGATGCAATGTTGGGTGATTTTGAAGAGGATTTTTGATTTGCAAGAGATGCTGGCCCTCTAAAAAGACCCTATTGATTCAAGTCTCTTGAAGGCTTTCAGGACAAGGATAATTTAGAGAACAAGTCTAACATTGAAGACTATGGGTTATGAAGAATATCTGAATATCAAATTGGCAATTCTATTCACACCCGATGAATTTGCTTACTGACATCAGATTTGTATTCTTCTAAAGAATGTTATTAATCCTCCTAGAATGAGGTCATAATATTGCGTAAAGTTAGTGAACTATTTTTGAAAACAAATGGAAGTATCTCAAAAAAAGATTGGGACCTGAGGAAAGAAAAAATAACAAGAGAAAAAGGGATGAACATGCTCATCAGATGAAAGACTTCTTCCAAACCAAAAAGTCAAGATAAGATATGCAGACAACAACCCGTTTCTTTGCATGTTGCCATCGTCACTTTAGTATTCAACACTGTTATGTATTATACTAGATATTTTGTCAATTTTCAACACAACATACCTGTTAATTGTTTATTCTTAGATTTTGTGTCCAATGTGACAATACAAAACATGATTTTTGTTACTGTTCTCTCTTTATTACATGTGTGTTTAAAGTTTAATATCAATTTACAATTGTGTTTAAGTTAAATCTTATTTTTTTTAAAACTTTTGTTAGAATGAATTCTAACTTTGTTACAAATTTAAATTAGTTAGGAGTAACTTAAATTCAATTTTTTTCTAAGTATGTTGACTATCGATAACCTGTTGCTTATTTTAAGATAATAAATTGATGGTTTAAAAATTACATAATTAATGAAATAAATAACAATTTGTTTTCATTATTTATTTTATATTTTTATATTAAATTTATTTTTTATACATTGTCTTAGTAAAAAATAATTTCATGCAGAGCCAATTTTAAGAAAATTTTACATATCATCACATCACATATTATAGAACATGATTTTAGAGCTAGCTATGAAAAAATCAAACACATCTAATAAATGTGATTGACATATAACGTAACAACTTTTTACACTAATAATGTATATAATTAAATCCTAGATTCTCGTTATTTTTTGTTGAAATTATTAAAATAAATATTTTTTATGGGAATATTATTTTGATATTGAAATATAATTTAAGAACCAATTCAAATGCAGTAATCTTTTCAAGAGAAACATTCACTAATTTAAAGACTAAGTCAAATACAAGCGAGCTTCTTTACATAACATTCTCTAGTTGAAGAGTTTACTATATTTTTTTTCTTTTTCTTCCTTAACAATTATTTTTACAAATAAAATGGTTATGCCAGCTTTTATAGTTTAAGAAAGATCATTTCATACCAAAAAAATATTGATAAACTACATGTTTTTGAATGACGACAAGACCACCAACTATGGACAATGCAACAAGATCAAAAAGTAGATCAAATTATCTTCAATAAGCTTCAAAATCTAAATATTAAATGATTAAACGTAAAGGTATATGATACAAATCAATAGTTCAAAATACATGAGAACAATTCATATTTAACATATGCATTTAACATATTTTCGAAAATCAAAAACAACATTAACAAATCATTTAAAATCATATTTTTGACAATTTGCATAAGTGTATTCGAATACACCATGTTGTATTCTAATACAAGTTAAGTTAGAGGCAAAACTTTAAATGTTGTATTCGACTACACCCATCTGTAGTCGAATACAAGCTAAGTCAGTGGCCAAAAATCCTTTGTGTGTATTACGACTACACCCATATGTAGTCGAATACAAGTTAAGTCAGAGGCTAAAATAGACTAATCTGTATTCGACTACACTAATGTGTTTCGAATACAAGATGTAAAATTTGAATTTTTTTAAATGTTACAAAGATGTGTATTCAAAATACACATAACTGTATTCGAATACACCTGAAAACATTACAATTTTTCAGAGATCTGGGATGCCTCTAGAAACATTGTAATTTTTCATCAAAACCTCTTGGATCAATGGCCACGAATCTGAAAGGATGTTTTATGGAGTATAAATACCCCATAACTTCAGAATCATAAAATAACATCCTTGAATTAATTCATTAAAACAACTTTGAACAAAATTTGATTTTTTTCTAAGTACTTGCATTAGATTTTCAATCATTACCTAAAAAGTTCTCAGTAACTGAATGCTATTTGAGTTGTTATCAATATACCACATTAGACTCATTCAAAACCTTATTGTATCATTTGTACAAGATAGCTTAATCTATAGATAGTGGTGTGCTATCTTAGAATATTGGTTAGATAGTTTTGTAGGCAAGAATCTCATGGTGGGAGTTGTACAGTTTTCTGACAAGTATTGGATTAAATCCTTGTGGTGTGCAAGAGGACTGGACGAGTACCCTTGGGTTATAAAGGGGAACCAGCGATAATCTTAAGTGTTCATTTATTTACTGCAATTTTATTAAGCTTTGTCTTAAACTCAGAAATCCAATACCATATCACAAAAAACACAAGAAAACTTTACTAACACCTAATCACCCCCCCCACTCGCCCTCTAGCGTACTTCTATAATTACAATTGCATCAGAGCAGGTTAAGGTAACTATTCTCGATCAATTACTCATGGCTTCCGCACAACCTGTTTTTTATAGACGGTGGTAGCAGTACCAAGCCACCATGTTTGTTGAGAGCACTATGATTTCTTGGAAAATCCGTATGCAAGCGTATCTCGAAAGCACAAGGAAGACGACATATGGGATGCAGTTGAATAATGGTCTCTCACATTCCCCAAACTGTATCAATAACAAGAAGAAATAAGATACAAATTCTTGACTGATGAGGATAAAGAAAAGTGCTTTTTCGATAAAAAGACTAAGAATATATATACAATCCTGCACTAGGAATGGATGAGTTTTTCCGCATATCTAACTGTAAAACAGCAAAAGAAATATGGGATACTGGGAATAACTCACGAAGGCACCATTGAGGTAAAGAGGTCTAAACTCAACACATATCAGCAAGAATATGAGTTATTTAAATGCAGCCCGGAGAGTCTATTCTAGACTTACAAAAATGTTCTCCCACTTAACCAATCATTTGACAGCCACTCGGAAAAAATCTTCACCATTGATGAATTACATCTAAAAGTACTGAGTCATTGACAAGGGCTGACAACAAAGTACAGCAATATCGGAAAAGAAAGCCTATCCAAAATGTCTCTTTCTGCACTATTTGGATAAACTTCAGAGCACGAAATCGAACTTGGAAGGCTAGAACAAATGAAAGTCAAGAAAGAAGACCAAAAATATGCTTTAAAGATCGAATCAAGAGAACAAATCAAGACAATGATTTCAGATGAAGATGAAAATATTATCCTTCTTGTTAGAAAATTTGTTAAGTTTCTTAAAAAAATGATAAACATTCAAAAGGGAAAGGCTTCAAGAAGAAGATAATCTACATCAAATCAAACTTTACTTGCTTTGAATTGGAAAACAAGGACATATTAAAAGCAGATTGCCCAAACCTTGCTAAGAGAATGTCAACACAAAAGAAAATTTTCAAGAAGGCAATATATAGTTGGAAAGACAATGAAGAAGTTCAGTCTTCAGAAACAGAAAGTGAAGACATGCGCCAAGTTGCATAATGGCCTCGCATCAATAGATGATGAAGAAGAGGTTAGTAATATAGACTCTCCTTTATAATAAGACTAATAATGAATTAATATAGATATACATGATGCTCAAAATGCCATAAAGGATTATACTTATTAAATGTAAAATCTGTTGAAACTAGTATCCAACACAAAAGAAACATCTCAAGTTTACAGAAAAAATGATATATGGAGAAAAATCTGAAAAACTGAACAGAATTTTGCATGCATAAAATGTGATTCCCTCTCTTTTCGAAAATTGTTCAATTAAATATAGGTGAATTGAACGATACGAAAAGGACAATTAGGATTGAAAATGTTTAAAATATGCAAAGATACCAAATGACACAGTGGTGGTCTTGGATATTCAAAATTGATAAACAAATTGAACAAAACTATTTTTGTTAAGCAAGTAGTCAATCTAATCAAAAAGTAAGTATAGTTATGAAAAAGGATGATCTTATAAAAGAAAATTATTTAAAATAAACCTTCATACATATGCTACTAACAGTAGATTTTAATCCTACTTGTTCTTATTGTGGTCTTCATGGTCATACACCTAATACATGTCATATTAGAAACATTAGTGTTCCAAGAGGGCATTACATATGGGTAAAGAAAGGTACTAACCATCAAGGACCCAAAGCACACATTGGTACCTAATAAAGTTTGATTTCAAATTTGTAGGGTATGCAGAAACAAGAGACTTTCAAACATGTGGTACTTAGATAGTGGGCTGCTCCAAACACATGACAGAGGAGAGGTGATATAACAAAATTTCTCAGCTTTAACACTTGAAGTCAAAGGGACATGTAGTATATGGAGACAACAACAAAGCAAAAATTTTAGGCATTGGAAAAGTCGGTACAACACCATCCCCCTCGATTGAAGATGTCCTTATATGTTGAAGGTCTAAAACATAATTTCATAAGCATCAACCAGCTTTGTGACAAATGATACAAGATAGTTTTTAAATAAGATGAGTGCATCATCCAAATGAAGCTACAAATGAAACTCAGTTTGTCGGTAAGCGTTTAAAAACATTTTCATACAATTTTGAAGATTTATCCTAAAAAATGAAATGTCTTTGGTAAGCGACAATAATGACTGGCTATGGCATAAGAGATTGCTCATATTCACATGGATCATTTAAACAAATGGTCAAGCATGATCTTTGGTAGGCTTACCAAAAAATGAAATTTATAAAGACGCTTGTCAAAAAGGCAAACAAACAAAAAGTTCCTTCAAACCTAAAAATGTCATTTCAACCTCTAGTACCACTACAATTGATACATTGACTTGTTTGGTCCATCAAGAACCAAAAGTCTTGGTGGAAACTCATATGGACTAGTTATTGTTGATGATTACTCAAGGTTCACTTGTACCTTATTCTTGCAAATAAAAATGAAGCTTTAAGGCATTACAAACTACCCCAAGCTATCCAAAACGAAAATCTGCCAAAATTATATCAATTAGAAATGATCATGGAAAGGAATTTCAAATACTTCATTTGAAGAATTTGTGAAGAACATGGCATTTTTCACAATTTCTGCACCAAGAACACACAACAAATGGTCTTATGAGAGAAAGAATAGATCCTTGATAGAGAATGCTAGAACTATCTAACGACTCAATCTACCAAAATACTTTTGGCAGATGCTGTAAACACACATGCTATGTTCCAACCGGGTATCATTAGGCAATTCTTAAGAGAAACTCCATATGAACTTTACAAGGTAGAAAACCCAATATCGTTCATTCCACATTTTTGGATGTAAGTGTTTGTGTGTTAAATAACGGTAAAGACAACCTTGAAATTTGATGAAAAGCTGATGAAGGTATATTTCTCGGTTACTCTTATCTATGTAAGCATTTAGAATTTTAATAAAAGAACCTATAGTTGAAGAATCAATGCATGTAACCTTTGATGAAACTAACCCCATAAAAGAGGAAAATATTATTTCTTGTGATGATGATGTTTTTGAAAGCAATGATCCAAAGCAAAGAACTTCAAACTAATCAACCACAACAAGAAAGTGGGGTCAATATTGAAAGGCAAAGTGATGATCTTCCTAAAGATGGAGAACCCATAGATATTCACCTATTGACAACATCATAGGTGATATAAATAAAGGAGTCACAACAAGATTAAAATTGCACGATGCTTGCTTAAACATGGCGTTTGTTTCTCAAATCGAACCCTCCAAAATTGGTGAAGCACTTAAAGATGATCAATGGATACTTGCCATGCAAGAAGAACTCAATCAATTTGAAAGAAGCAAGTTTGGGAACTTGTTCCTAATCCTGGAAAATAAACACATCATTGGTACTAAAAATGGGTGTTTAAAAATAAAAATAGATGAAAATGGCATAGTTGTTCGCAACAAAGCTAGATTGGTCGCCAAGGATACATCAAGAGGAAGGGATAGACTTTGACGAAAACATTTGCTTCCGGTAGCAAGATTAGAGGCAATACGTCTACTACTAGCATATGCTTGCTCCATGATTTTGAGCATATCAAAATGACGTGAAGAGTGCCTTTCTCAATGGGTACATAAATGAAGAAGTCATGTCAAGATCGTCCTGATTTGAAGATTCCAAAAATTCCCTCACACGTTTTACAAATTGAAAAAGGCTCTTTATGGCTAAAACAAGCCCAAGAGCTTGGTATGCATCATAAGCACCTTTTTACTGTGAACGAGGATTTGACAAAGAGAGAGTTTGAAAAACGTTATTATGTCAAAAGAGAAAATGGTCACACATTTTGGTTCAATTTATGTTGATATAATATTGGATCAACCAACAGGGACATATGTGGAAGAATTCTCTTCAATAATGCAAGGAGAATTCGAAATTCCATGATGGAAAATTAAACTATTTTCTGACTTCATATCAAGCAACTTGAGCACACATCTTCATCAATCAAGCCAAATATTGTAAAGAATTACTAAATAAATTTGAAATGGACAATGCAAAGAAAGTACAAACTCCAATGGGCTCCGAACATATGTTGATAAGATGCATCAGGAATTTCCAATCGACATATCCAAATATCGAGGTATGATTGGATCATTATATATCTAACGGTCAGCCGACCAGATAATCATAGTTTAAGTTTTGGTCTGTGTGCAAGATTTTCAGGCAGATCGAAAGAATCACATCCTAGAGCTGTTAAAAGAATATGAAGTATCTGAAAGGAACAACAATGTAGGCCTATGGTATCCCAAAGGTAGCATATGTAGCTATGTTGGATACCTGATTCGGATTATGCGGGATGCAAAATAGACCGTAAAAGCACCAAGCGGCACGTGCCATGTCTTAGGAAATGCACTTGTTTCATGGTCTTGTTAAAAAGCAAGCTTGCGTTGGCATTAGTACTGCTAGAAGCTGAATACATTGCAGCAGGAAGCTGTTGTGCCCAGATTCTCTGGCTTAAACAGCAATTACATGACTATGGAGTTGATCTCGGATGCATTCCCTTAAGATGTGATAACACAAGCGCAATAAACATCTCAAAGAATCCAATCATGCACTCTAGAACTAAACACATCGATATCCGACATCATTTCTACGGGATCATGTACTTAAAGGTAATGTTGAGGTAACAATTTGTTGATACACACAATTAATTGGCTGATATATTTACAAAACCATTACCTAGAGACTCATTTTATAAAATCCAAAGAGAACTTGGTATTTTGAGTGAAAATGATCTTTAACCATTGCATGATATACATAGTTTGGTCATATCTTTTATGTCTTGTTGATTATTGCTTCTTGATATATGAATTTGTGTATTACATGATGCAAATTTTCATAAAAACTGAGTTTTTAAGCAAAACTGTGCTTATGTAGTCGAATTACAAATGTCTGTATTTGAATACAAACTTTCCCAGATTTCCTGAATTCGAATACAAAGGATGTGTAGTCGAATACACGTTCCCAGAAAAATGTTGTATTCGAATACAAGAAGGTGTAGTCGAATACACTTTCGCGTTTTTGCCCAGATATAAAAGCTGCTTCACATATTTAGGGTTATTATCTTTGGCATTCGAATACAGCCCCAGTTTCTCCTCTCTTCTCTCCAAAACTCATCCCTCCTCCTTCCACTCACTTACCCATTCACCCAACCTAACAAAATCCATTACTCTTTACTTCCTTCTTGTCATTCCTCTTCAAATCTCTCACAACTCTCATATTTTCTCTAAAACCCACTTTCCCCAAAAATACCCTTTCTGACCATGATGCCCGCAAACGAGGACCACACACCAACATGCAGCAGTAGGTCCCTCACGAAAACGAACCAGGAATCCTAACATCACCGATCTAAACCCAGCTTCTACCACACACCGGAGGGAAATTGATCGTTTCGCACATTCTACTCGGACAAGAGACTATATTATCCCAAAGTATGGTACTTTAGACTCTTTCTCTGACTTTAAATTTCCAGCGTTGCTCAAGCACAACATGTTGAAGAGTTTATAGGCTACAAAGGTCCAGTTTATCAGATTTGGTTAGGGTTTTTTTATTGCAATCTCATGCAAGAGGGAAAACTGTTAGTCTCTCGGTTTAAGGGTAAAATCATCGTTTAAATACCAAAACCATTGGAGAAATTCTGAATATCCCTTTTAATGGTGAAAATTTTGGTCCAAACCAATTGTGTGAATGGGGTGATATTTCTAAGTATGATGCGTATGTCTCCCTCTGTCGATTTGACCGACGCACCATGAACAAAAGAGAGCTCAGGCAGGTTCCAAATATGCCCAACAACGGTATGGTGTGGGAAATCTTACTGTTGATTATCGGCTTCTACACTATTTCTTAGCTACATTCTGGTTCTGAAGGCTGGAAATTACCCCAAATTTCGGATTTGAATTGCAAATTATGAATTTCATGTTTGAAGGTCGTCAACTTAATTGGGCATTTTTGTAAATCTATTATGTGGCTCTCGCGAGGCAATTGGCTTACCCTATGCAAAGGAAGTTTCACGGATTTTGGAACACTTTGGTGTGGACTTCTCTGATGAAGTTATGTTTACACCCACCAAAGAAATTATGCTGGATTTAGGTGTCTTGCCTAGCATGCGGATAATATGGAATGAAGAGCTTGAAGCATTTGTGCGTAAAGGTGATCATGGTCAACCATCTGATGATGCACCGGAGGACAATGCTGGACCCTCAAACGCGGCTGCTCAAGGAGATGAAGATGGCGAGGACACTGCATCTGATGATGATTATATCTCCAATCAAATGATCAGACTCGCCTTGATTCTTTCCAAACCTTCTTCCAAACTCAATATCGACAAGTACCACCTCTATCGACACTCGCTTCACCAATATTGAAACTACTATGCTCGCAATCATGAACGCACTATCTCAAGACATTAGTAATTTTAGCAGACAAACTTGATCATTTTCACATTCCGACAAATTTTGATTAAGTCCTTTAAGTTATGTACTAAGTTAACTTTTGCCATTAATGTATTACTGTGATCTATTGTTTTATGAAACTCCTTGTCTTTTTAATTATGGTGTATTTTGTATTGCTCTTTTCGGGACATGTTATGTAATTACTTTTATGATATTCTGACTTAATTTTCATATGTTATTCTCCTTAGTTACCTTATATCTCAAGATTTGTGTATGATTATACTACGAAACTTATTAGAATTTTCAATATCATTCTAAAATTTCTCAGTACTTGATTGCTATTTGAGTTGTTTATCATATACCACATCTAAGACTCATTCAAACCTTATGTATCATTTGTACAAGATAGCTAATCTAAGATAGTGGTGTGCTTAACTTAGAAGTATTGTTAGAAGTTTTGTAGCAAGAATCCCAGGGTGGGAGTTGTACATTTTCTGACAAGTATTGGATTAATCTCTTGTGGTGTGCAAGAGGACTGGACGTACCCTTGGTTATAAGGGGAACCAGGATAAATCTTAAAGTGTTCATTTACTTACTGCAATTTTTATTAAGCTTTGTTCTTAAACTCAGAAAATCCAATTACCATATCACTAAAAACAAGAAACTTTACTAACACCTAAAGAATAATACATAATTTACATAACTAAACAAATAATAACTAAAAACATAGAATAGATAAAATAAGGAACATCCAAACTGACGTTGAATACATCACCTAGTTGAACTTTGTTAAGAACATTACAAAGAATGATTCCACTCCACAAACAAAGCCTAAACTCTTCCTTAGAAGTCTCTACGGGTAAATATTTAGCTGCAACAACTCCAACCATTTTTTCTCAACCACCATGCTGCTTCATATCTTCTAAATGTTGCATTTTATAGAATTTATTTTTCAGTCTCAAAATAGCTGATACAAAATCCAAATATCTTTTTAATATAATATTGACAAATATCAGCCTTCATTAAAATCAATATCATATAGAAAAGGATGATAATTTGAGACATTAATGAAAAAAAACTGAAAACTGATTGTTCCCAGGAAATTACCAGCTTATTCCACTTTTCTAGATTCCAAATAAAGATCTTTGAGGCGAGTACCGTGTTGTTGAAGCACATCTTCAACCACAGAAGGAACTGAAAACGACAATGTTACCAATTCAAGAAAGAAGCATATTGATTCTATAATCTATATCTTTTCCCATTTTCTCTGTACAAACTGGTACTCCAACTCCACTAACACAAATACCTCTTTCTATCTCTATCTATCCGCTTTACAGTATACAATACTCCCCACTATTCTTCCTTGCTTTGGTTCTCTCCTTACGTCATGCTTCGATTCCAAACCTCATTATCAATCTAACCTTTCAGATCCTATAGGGTCTGAACAGAGACATCACTCCACATCTTATATTTATGAACTCTTGTGCTTATAAATAGGCCAACATCGATAAAGGTGGCCCCATCACTATTTGATTCCTTAGAAAAGGCATGTGACCTGTCTGCCGCATTGGGGGTGTGGTTCTCTCAAATAATCAATAATCTATGTTAGGATAACTGTAGCCTGCCATGATCATAAACCCCCCATCATCATCTGTAAGCCCTCCTTCAAATACAAGATTCCCAATATGTTCCTCCATGAACACAAACTTGAGCTGCAAGGACTCTTAAAGCATTAGCTTCTCCTTGCTTGAATAGACAACAAACAGTTTCAACTATCATTTAGGGAGCCCGAAAACTGGCGACCGTGCATAGTTCAATTAGAAAGAAATATAAATTTTTTTATAGTGTATCATCCTCCAACTTTTAAACAACAGGTATTCATGAGAAACAACAGTGTTTTCCCTAAGAATAAGAGAACCTAGTCTACCACCCAAAACTGAATTCCCAACCAAACAACTCCCTCTTGTTTATAACAACTATTCTATCATGCGTATTGTAACAAGGCCTTTCAACTTGATTCCTTGGCCCATCTTGATGTAATCTGCCTTAGAACAATAAGTAGGTGAATTGGAGAATTGGTTACAATATGCTTATGTGGAAAATCCGTTAGAAGAGACATTAATGAGCCAAACCCAATACCTAACATAATCTCTCCTAATTAAGGCCTGATCCTAATTCCTAACATACCCACAAACCAAATAGG
>PGWS01020861.1:0-10446 GCA_002896235.1 Cicer reticulatum
TTAAGATTATAAAGATGTTCCAAATTTTTTACCCCTTAAAAATCTGAAACAGAATACCAGATTTTCAAAAAAAGGGCAGCAAACTTAGAATTTACCGGATTTTACCCCTTAAGATTATTCACTTTTTCAAAAAACTAGAATACCAGATTTTTCTAACATTTAAAAAATTTGAATTTTTTTCCAAATTTATAAAAATGGGGCAGCAAACTTAGAATTAGTTGGTTTTTGGGTATATAATTTTTTATTTTATAATCTCTGATTTTAAGTAAATAGAGTCTAAATATCTGAAGTTCACATAATAGATAAATAGAATTTAACTCAAAAAATTATTTTAATTTTAAAACTCAAATTTTCAGGAATAATTTATTATGAATTGAAATTAAATGCAACAGAACTAAAAAAAAAAAGAAATTAAATGCAACAGTATTAAAAAAAGTTAAATGCATGTGAAAAAGATTTAGTAATCAACGGTAAAAAAAAAAGATTTGATTTTTTCGGTTTTGAAGATTTGATTTGATTTTGATTATTAACCTTATAAAAACAGAGCCAACAGTACACACTCCAAACATATAGTGAATTGAATTGATCATTGTTATTCTTGTTCCATTTTCTTGTTTGTTCTCCATACACATAAACAACACAATGAGTTCATTATCGGTAATGGATTTGGAGAATACTAAAGATTTGGAGAATACTAAACAACCTCGTAAGCGACTTATAATCAAGTTTTCTTCTCAAAAGAATCATTCTCAAGGAGATATTAAGATGGAACATTCTACATCCAAGCCAATTGTTACATGTTTCTGGCTTGACGCTAAAGATTCAACAGCTATTATGTCTCAACAAAACAACAACACAACAACCGATTCTGTCAAAGATTCAAAACCCATCTTGTCTAAAGAAGTTGGTGTGCAAGTAATGAAGGATTCTTGTTCCAAGAAGATTATCAATGAAACAAGAAACCCAAGAACCGAAAATGGTTGCTTGAAGACTGATGGCGGTGAGATCATGAATGAAAAGAGAAAGAAGCCGATGCAACATTACAAGAAGATGCAATGTTGGGTGGTTTTGAAGAGGATTTTGATTGGAAGAGATAGCTGGCCTCTAAAAGACCCTATTGATCTCAAGTTCTTGAAGGCTTTTCATGACAAGGATAATTTAGAGTACAAGTCTAAATTGAAGACTATGGGTTTGAAGAATACTGAATCCAAATTGCAATTGTATTCAACACCCGATGAATTTGCTACTGACATCAGATTTGTATTCTCTCAAAGAATGTTATTATATCCTCCTAGAAATGAGGTTCATAAAATTGCGTTAAAGTTTAGTGAATATTTTGAAAACAAATGGAAGTCTCTCAAAAAAGATTGGGACCTTGAGGAAAGAAAAATAAACAAGAGAAAAAGGGATGAACATGCTCATGAGATGAAAGAATTCTTCCAAACCAAAAGGTCAAGATAAGATATGCAAGACAACAACCTGTTTCTTTTGCATGTTGCCATCGTCACTTTAGTATTAACACTGCTATGTATATACTAGATATTTTTTCAATTTTGACAAGATACTGTTATTGTTCTTATTCTTGTATTTGTGTCCAATTTGCAATACAAAACATGATTTTGCTACTGTTCTCTCTTTATTACATGTGTGTTTAAAGTTTAATATCAATTACAATTGTGTTTAATGTTAAATCTTATTTTTTTTTAAACTTTTCGTTAGAATGATCTAACTTTGTTACAAAATTTAAAATAGTTAGGAGTAATTTAAATTCAATTTTTTTTTCTAAGTATGTTGACTATCGATAACCTGTTGCTTATTTTTTAAAGATAATATTGATGGTTTAAAAATTACATAATTAATGAAATAAATAACATTTTTCATTTATTTATTTTATATTTTATATTAAATTTATTTGTTATACATTGTCTTAGTAAAAAATAATTTCATGCAGAGCCAATTTAGAAAATTTTACATTATCATCACATCACAATATTTATAGACATGATTTTAGAGCTAGCTATGAAAAAAATCAAACACATCTAATAAATGTGATTGACATATAACGTAACAACTTTTTACACTAAATATGTATATAATTAAATCCTAGATTCTCGTTATTTTTTGTTGAAATTATTAAAAATAAATATTTTTTTATGGGAATATTATTTTGATATTGAAATATAATTTAAGAACCAATTCAAATGCAGTAATCTTTTCAGAGAAACATTCACTAATTTAAAGACTAAGTCAAATACAAGCGAGCTTCTTTACATAACATTCTCTAGTTGAAGAGTTTTACTATATTTTTTTTTCTTTCTTCCATTAACAATTATTTTTACAAATAAAATGGTTATTGCCAGCTTTTATAGTTTAAGAAAGATCATTTCATACCAAAAAATATTGTAAACTACATGTTTTTGACGACGACAAGACCACCAACTATGGACAATGCAACAAGATCAAAAAGTAGATCAAATTATCTTCAATAAGCTTCAAAATCTAAATATTAAATGATTAAACGTAAAGGTATATGATACAAATCAATAGTTCAAATACATGAGAACAATTCATATTTACATATGCATTTAACATATTTTCGAAAATCAAAAACAACATTAACAAATCATTTAAAATCATATTTTTGACAATTTGCATAAGTGTATTCGAATACACCATGTTGTATTCTAATACAAGTTAAGTTAGAGGCAAAACTTTAAATGTTGTATTCGACTACACCCATCTGTAGTCGAATACAAGCTAAGTTAGTGGCCAAAAATCCTTTGTGTGTATTCGACTACACCCATATGTAGTCGAATACAAGTTAAGCCAGAGGCTAAAATACACTAATCTGTATTCGACTACACTAATGTGTATTCGAATACAAGATGTAAAATTTGAATTTTTTAAACGTTACAAAGATGTGTATTCAAATACACATATACTGTATTCGAATACACCTGAAAACATTACAATTTTTCAGATCTGGGATGCCTCTAGAACATTGTAATTTTTCATCAAACCTCTTGGATCAATGGCCACGAATCTGAAAGGATATTTTATGGAGTATAAATACCCCATAACTTCAGATCAAAAATAACAATCCTTGAATTAATTCATTAAACAACTTTGAACAAAATTTTGATTTTTTTCTAAGTACTTGCATTAGATTTTCATATCATTCTAAAAGTTCTCAAGTACTTGAATTGCTATTGAGTTGTTTATCAATATACCACATCTTAGACTCATTCAAACCTTATTGTATCATTTGTACAAGATAGCTTAATCTAAGATAGTGGTGTGCTATCTTAGAAGTATTGTTAGAAGTTTTGTTAGAAGTTTTGTAGCAAGAATCCCAGGGTGGGAGTTGTACATTTTCTGACAAGTATTGGATTAATCTCTTGTGGTGTGCAAGAGGACTGGACGTACCCTTGGTTATAAGGGGAACCAGGATAAATCTTAAAGTGTTCATTTACTTACTGCAATTTTTATTAAGCCTTGTTCTTAAACTCAGAAAATCCAATTACCATATCACTAAAAACAAGAAACTTTACTAACACCTAATTCACCCCCCTCTTAGGCGTACTTCTATACTTACAATTGGCATCAGAGCAGGTTAAGGTAACTTATTCCTCGATCAATTACTCATGGCTTCCGCACAACCTGTTTTTATAGACGGTGGTAGCAGTACCAAGCCACCATGTTTTGTTGGAGAGCACTATGATTTTTGGAAAATCCGTATGCAAGCGTATCTCGAAGCACAAGGAGACGACATATGGGATGCAGTTGAAAATGGTCCTCACATTCCAAAAACTGTCATCAATAACAAAGAAGAAATAAAGATAAAAAATTCTTGGACTGATGAGGATAAAAGAAAAGTGCTTTTCGATAAAAGGCTAAGAATATATTACAATCTGCACTAGGAATGAATGAGTTTTTCCGCATATCTCACTGTAAAACAGCAAAAGAAATATGGGATACGTTGGAAGTAACTCACGAAGGCACCATTGAGGTAAAGATGTCTAAACTCAACACACTATCACAAGAATATGAGTTATTTCGAATGCAGCCCGAAGAATCTATTCTAGACTTACAGAAAAGGTTCTCCCACTTAACCAATCATTTGACAGCACTCGGAAAAATCTTCACCAATGATGAATTAAATCTAAAAGTACTGAGATCATTGACAAGGGTCTGGCAACCAAAAGTTACAGCAATATCCGAAAAGAAAAGCCTATCCAAAATGTCTCTTTCTGCACTATTTGGAAAACTTCAAGAGCACGAAATCGAACTTGGAAGGCTAGAACAAAATGAAAGTCAAGAAAAGAAGACCAAAAATATTGCTTTAAAGATCGAATCAAGAGAACAAATCAAAGACAATGATTCAGATGAAGATGAAAATATTATCCTTCTTGTTAAGAAATTTGGTAAGTTTCTTAAAAATGATAGAACATTCAAAAGGAAAGGCTTCAAGAAGAAAGATAATTCTACATCAAATCAAAACTTTACTTGCTTTGAATGTGGAAAACAAGGACATATTAAAGCAGATTGCCCAAACCTTGCTAAGAAGAATGTCAACAAAAAGAAAGATTTCAAGAAGGCATAT
Source organism: Cicer reticulatum (assembly GCA_002896235.1). Classification (NCBI taxonomy): domain Eukaryota; kingdom Viridiplantae; phylum Streptophyta; class Magnoliopsida; order Fabales; family Fabaceae; genus Cicer; species Cicer reticulatum. Next base: position 4,604 of record PGWS01020861.1, read on the forward strand.
ATAGCTTGGGAAGACAATGAAGTAAGTTCATCTTCAGAAACAGAAAGTGAAGAATGCGCCAATGTTGCATTAATGGCCTCGCATCAATCAGATGATGAAGAAGAGGTTAGTAATATAGACTCTCCTCATTATAATAAGACTAATAATGAATTAATTATAGAATACAATGATGCTCAAAACGCAATAAAGGAATTACTTATTGAATGTAAAAATCTGTGTAAACTAGTATCAACACAAAAGAAACAAATCTCAAGTTTACAAGAAAAAATTGATATTATGGAGAAAAATTCTGAAAAACTAGAACAGAATTTTGCATGCAATAAATGTGATTCCCTCTCTTTCGAAATTGTTCAATTAAATAGGGTGATTGAACGGTACGAAAAAGGACAATTAGGATTGGAAAATGTTTTAAATATGCAAAGATACTCAAATGACAAAAGTGGTCTTGGATATTCAAAATTTGATAAACCAAATTTGAACAAAACTATTTTTGTTAAAGCAAGTAGTCAATCTAATCAAGAAAGTATTATAGTTATGAAAAAGGATGATCTTTATAATAAGAAAATTATTCAAAATAAACCTCATACATATGCTACTAACAGTAGATTTAATCCTACTTGTTCTTATTGTGGTCTTCATGGTCATACACCTAATACATGTCATATTAGAAACATTAGTGTTCCAAGAGGGCATTACATATGGGTAAAGAAAGGTACTAACCATCAAGGACCCAAAGCACATTGGATACCTAATAAAGTTTGATTTCAATTTTGTAGGTATGCAAACAAGAGACTTCAAACATGTGGTACTTAGATAGTGGCTGCTCCAAACACATGACGGGTGATATAACAAAATTCTCAGCTTTAACACTTGAGTCAAAGGGACATGTAGTATATGGAGACAACAACAAAGGAAAAATTTTAGGCATTGGAAAAGTCGGTACAACACCATCCCCCTCGATTGAAGATGTCTTATATGTTGAAGGTCTAAAACATAATCTCATAAGCATCAACCAGCTTTGTGACAAAGGATACAAGATAGTTTTTAATAAAGATGAGTGCATCATCCAAAATGAAGCTACAAATGAAACTTAGTTTGTCGGTAAGCGTTTCAAAAACATTTTCATACTCAATTTTGAAGATTTATCCTTAAAAATGAAATGTCTTTTGGTAAGCGACAATAATGATGCTTGGCTATGGCATAAGAGATTTGCTCATATTCACATGGATCATTTAAACAAATTGGTCAAGCATGATCTTGTTGTAGGCTTACCAAAAATGAAATTTATAAAGGATAAATTATGTGACGCTTGTCAAAAAGGCAAACAAACAAAAAGTTCTTTCAAACCTAAAAATGTCATTTCAACCTCTAGACCATTACAATTGATACATATGGACTTGTTTGGATCATCAAGAACCAAAATCTTGTTGGAAACTCATATGGACTAGTTATTGTTGATGATTACTCAAGGTTCACGTGACCTTATCTTGGCAAAATAAAAATGAAGCTTTTAAGGGCATTTTAAAACTATGCCAAGCTAGTCAAACAACAATCTGGCCCAAAATTGTATCAATATTAGAAGTGATCATGGAAAGAATTTCAAAAATACTTCATTTGAAAATTTTGTGTAAGAAATAAATGCAATTTTTCACAATTTTTCCGGCCACCAAGAACACCACAACAAAATGGGTCGTTGAGAGAAAGAAATAAGATCATTGATAGAGCTTGCATAGAACTATGCTAAAGCGACTCATAATCTGCCAAAATACTTGGGCAGATGCTGTAAAACACACATGCTATGGTTCCAACGGTAATCATTAGGCCAATCTTAAGAAAACTCCATATGAACTTTACAAAGGTTAAGAAAACCCAATATCTCTCACTTTCACATTTTTGGATGTACAGTGTTTTGTGTTAAATAATGGTAAAGACAACCTTGGAAAATTTGATGAAAAAGCTGATGAATGTATATTTCTCGGTTACTCTTTATCTAGTAAAGCATTTAGAATTTTTAATAAAAGAACCTTATTAGTTGAAGAATCAATGCATGTAACCTTTGATGAAACTAACCCCATAAAAGAGGAAAATATTATTTCTTGTGATGATGATGTTTTTGAAAGCAATGATCCAAGCAAAGAACTTCAAACTAATCAACCACAACAAGAAAGTGGGGTCAATATTGAAAGGAAAAGTGATGATCTTCCTAAAGAATGGAGAACCCATAGATATCACCCTATTGACAACATCATAGGTGATATAAATAAAGGAGTCAAAACAAGATTAAAATTGCACGATGCTTGCTTAAACATGGCGTTTGTTTCTCAAATCGAACCCTCCAAAATTGGTGAAGCACTTAAAGATGATCAATGGATACTTGCCATGCAAGAAGAACTCAATCAATTTGAAAGAAGCCAAGTTTGGGAACTTGTTCCTAATCCTGGAAATAAACACATCATTGGTACAAAATGGGTGTTTAAAAATAAACTAGATGAAAATGGCATAGTTGTTCGCAACAAAGCTAGATTGGTCGCTCAAGGATACAATCAAGAGGAAGGGATAGACTTTGACGAAACATTTGATCAGGTAGCAAGATTAGAGGCAATACGTCTACTACTAGCATATGCTTGCTCCATGAATTTTGAGCTATATCAAATGGACGTGAAGAGTGCCTTTCTCAATGGGTACATAAATGAAGAAGTCTATGTCAAGCAGTCCCCTGGATTTGAAGATTCCAAAAATCCCTCACACGTTTACAAATTGAAAAAGGCTCTTTATGGTCTAAAACAAGCTCCAAGAGCTTGGTATGACATATTAAGCACCTTTTTATGTGAACGAGGATTTGACAAAGGAGAGGTTGATAAAACGTTATTTGTCAAAAGAGAAAATGGTCACACATTATTGGTTCAAATTTATGTTGATATAATATTTGGATCAACCAACAGGGACATATGTGAAGAATTCTCTTCAATGATGCAAGGAGAATTCGAAATGTCCATGATGGGAAAATTAAACTATTTTCTTGGACTTCATATCAAGCAACTTGAGCACGACATCTTCATCAATCAAGCCAAATATTGTAAAGAATTACTAAATAAATTTGAAATGGACAATTGCAAAGAAAGTACAACTCCAATGGGCTCCGGAACATATGTTGATAAAGATGCATCAGGAATTTCAATCGACATATCCAAATATCGAGGTATGATTGGATCATTATTATATCTAACGGTCAGCCGACCAGATATCATGTTTAGTGTTTGTCTGTGTGCAAGATTTCAGGCAGATCGGAAAGAATCACATCTAGTAGCTGTTAAAAGAATTATGAAGTATCTGAAAGGAACAACAAATGTAGGCCTATGGTATCCCAAGGGTAGCATATGTAGCCTAGTTGGATACTCTGATTCGGATTATGCGGGATGCAAAACAGACCGTAAAAGCACCAGCGGCACGTGCCATGTCTTAGGAAATGCACTTGTTTCATGGTCTTGTAAAAAGCAAGCTTGCGTTGCACTTAGTACTGCTGAAGCTGAATACATTGCAGCAGGAAGCTGTTGTGCCCAGATTCTCTGGCTTAAACAGCAATTACATGACTATGGAGTTGATCTCGGATGCATTCCCTTAAGATGTGATAACACAAGCGCAATAAACATCTCAAAGAATCCAATCATGCACTCTAGAACTAAACACATCGATATCCGACATCATTTTCTACGGGATCATGTACTTAAAGGTAATGTTGAGGTAACATTTGTTGATACACACAATTAATTGGCTGATATATTTACAAAACCATTACCTAGAGACTCATTTTATAAAATCCGAAGAGAACTTGGTATTTTGAGTGAAAATGATCTTTAACCATTGCATGATATACATAGTTTTTCATATCTTTTATGTCTTGTTGATTATTGCTTCTTGATATATGAATTTGTGTATTACATGATGCAAATTTTCATAAAAAATTGAGTTTTTAAGCAAAACTGTGCTTATGTAGTCGAATACAAATGTTTGTATTTGAATACAAACTTTTCCAGATTTCCTGAATTCGAATACAAAGGATGTGTAGTCGAATACACGTTCCCAGAAAAATGTGTATTCGAATACAAGAAGTTGTAGTCGAATACACTTTCGCGTTTTTGCCCAGATATAAAAGCTGCTTCACATATTTAGGGTTATTATCTTTGGTATTCGAATACAGCCCCAGTTTCTCCTCTCTTCTCTCCAAAACTCATCTCTCCTCCTTCCACTCACTTACCCATTCACCCAACCTAACAAAATCCATTACTCTTTACTTCCTTCTTGTCATTCCTCTTCAAATCTCTCACAACTCTCATATTTTCTCTAAAACCCATTTTCCCCAAAAATACCCTTTCTGACCATGGATGCCCGCAAACGAGGACCACACACCAAACATGCAGCAGTAGGTCCCTCACGAAAACGAACCAGGAATCCTAACATCACAGATCTAAACCCAGCTTCTACACACACCGGAGGAAATTGATCGTTTTCGCACATTCTACTCGGACAAGAGACTTATTATCCCAAAGTATGGTACTTTAGACTCTTTCTCTGACTTTAAATTTCCAGCGTTGCTCAAAGCACAACATGTTGAAGAGTTTATAGGCTACAAAGGTCCAGTTTATCCAGATTTGGTTAGGGTTTTTTATTGCAATCTCATGCAAGAGGGAAAACTGTTAGTCTCTCGGGTTAAGGGTAAAATCATCCGTTTAAATACCAAAACCATTGGAGAAATTCTGAATATCCCTTTTAATGGTGAAAATTTTTGTCCAAACCAATTATGTGAATGGGGTGATATTTCTAAGTATGATGCGTATGTCTCCCTCTGTCGATTTGACCGACGCACCATGGAACAAAAGAGAGCTCAGGCAGGTTCCAAATATGCCCAGCAACGGTATGGTGTGGGAAATCTTACTGTTGATTATCGGCTTCTACACTATTTCCTTAGCTACATTCTGGTTCCAAAGGCTGGAAATTACTCCCAAATTTCGGAGTTTGAATTGCAAATTATGAATTTCATGTTTGAAGGTCGTCAACTTAATTGGGCATTTTTTGTGAAATCTATTATGTTTGGCTCTCGCGAGGCAATTGGCTTACCCTATGCAAAGGAAGTTTCACGGATTTTGGAACACTTTGGTGTGGACTTCTCTGATGAAGTTATGTTTACACCCACCAAAGAAAATATGCTGGATTTAGGTGTCTTGCCTAGCATGCGGATAATATGGAATGAAGAGCTTGAAGCATTTGTGCGTAAAGGTGATCATGGTCAACCATCTGATGATGCACCAGAGGACAATGCTGGACCCTCAAACGCGGCTGCTCAAGGAGATGAAGATGGCGAGGAAACTGCATCTGATGATGATTATATCTCCAATCAAATGATCATGACTCGCCTTGATTCTTTCCAAACCTTTTTCCAAACTCAATTCGACAAGTTGACCACCTCTATCGACACTCGCTTCACCAATATTGAAACTACTATTGCTCGCAATCATGACGCACTATCTCAAGACATTAGTAATTTATCAGACAAACTTGATCATTTCCACATTCCGACAAATTTTGATTAAGTCCTTTAGTTATGTACTAAGTTAACTTTTTGCATTATGTATTACTGTGATCTTTGTTTCATGAACTCCTTTGTCTTTTTAATTATGGTGTATTTTGTATTGCTCTTTTCGGGACATGTTATGTATTAACTTTTATGATATTCTGACTTAATTTTCATTTATGTTATTCTCCTTGTTACCTTATATGCCGTTTGTGTATGATTATACTCGAAACTTGCATTAGATTTTCATATCATTCTAAAAGTTCTCAAGTAC
>PGWS01020862.1:0-11978 GCA_002896235.1 Cicer reticulatum
TTTAGTTTGTTTTTGGGTATATAATTTTTTTTTGAAATCTCCAATTTTAAGTAAATAGAGTCTTAATAACTGAAGTTCACATAATAGATAAATAGAATTTAACAAAAGAAATTATTTTAATTTTAAAACTCAAAATTTCATGAATAATTTATTATGAATTGAAATTAAATGCAACAGAACTAAAAAAATATAAAGAAATTAAATGCAACAGAACTAAAAAAAATTAAATGCATGTGAAAAAGATTTAGTAGTCAACGGTAAAAAAAAAGATTTGATTTTTTCGGTTTTGAAGATTTGATTTGATTATTAACCTTATAAAAACAGAGCCAACACACTCCAAACATATAGTGAATTGAATTGAACATTGTTATTCTTGTTCCATTTTCTTTTGTTTGTTCTCCATACACATAACACAATGAGTTCTTTATCGGTAATGAATTTGGAGAATACTAAACAACCTCGTAAGCGACTTATAATCAAGTTTTCTTCTCAAAAGAATCATTCTCAAGGAGATATTAAGATGGAACATTCCAAGCCAATTGTTACATGTTTCTGGCTTGACGCTAAAGATTCAATAGCTATTATGTCTCAACAAAACAACAACACAACAACCGATTCTGTCAAAGATTCAAAACCCATCTTGTCTAAAGAAGTTGGTGTGCAAGTAATGAAGGATTCTTGTTCCAAGAAGATTATCAATGAAACAAGAAACCCAAGAACCGAAAATTGTTGCTTGAAGACTGATGGCGGTGAGATCATGAATGAAAAGAGAAAGAAGCCGATGCAACATTACAAGAAGATGCAATGTTGGGTGATTTTGAAGAGGATTTTGATTGGAAGAGATAGCTGGCCTCTAAAAGACCCTATTGATCTCAAGTTCTTGAAGGCTTTTCATGACAAGGATAATTTAGAGAACAAGTCTAAATTGAAGACTATGGGTTTGAAGAATATTGAATCTAAATTGCAATTCTATTCAACACCCGATGAATTTGCTACTGACATCAGATTTGTATTCTCTCAAAGAATGTTATTATATCCTCCTAGAAATGAGGTTCATAAAATTGCGTTAAAGTTTAGTGAATATTTTGAAAACAAATGGAAGTCTCTCAAAAAAGATTGGGACCTTGAAGAAAGAAAAATAAACAAGAGAAAAAGGGATGAACATGCTCATGAAATGAAAGACTTCTTCCAAACCAAAAGGTCAAGATAAGATATGCAAGACAACAACTTGTTTCTTTTGCATCTTGCCATCATCATCGTCAATTTAGTATTAACACTGCTATGTATATACTAGATATTTTGTCAATTTTGACAAGATACTATTATTGTTGTTATTCTTGTATTTGTGTCCAATTGACAATACAAAACATGATTTTGCTATTGTTCTCTCTTTATTACATGTGTGTTTAAAGTTTAATATCAATTACAATTGTGTTTAATGTTAAATCTTATTTTTTTTGTTAAACTTTTTGTTAGAATGATCTATCTTTGTTACAAAATTTAAAATAGTTAGGAGTAACTTAAATTCAATTTTTTTTCTAAGTATGTTGACTATCGATAACCTGTTGCTTATTTTTTAAAGATAATATTGATGGTTTAAAAATAACATAATTAATGAAATAAATAACATTTTTGATTTATTTATTTTATATTTTATATTAAATTTATTTGTTATACATTGTCTTAGTAAAAAATAATTTCATGCAAGTTTAGAAAATTTTACATTATCATCACATCACAATATTTATATACATGATTTTAGAGCTAGTTATGAAAAAAATCAAACACATCTAATAAATGTGATTGACAGATAACGTAACAACTTTTTACACTAAATATATATAATTAAATCCTAGATTCTCGTTATTTTTTGTTGAAATTATTAAAAATAAATATTTTTTTTATGGGAATATTATTTTGATATTGAAATATAATTTAAGAACCAATTCAAATGCAGTAATCTTTTCAGAGAAACATTCACTAATTTAAAGACTAAGTCAAATACAAGCGAGCTTCTTTACATAACATTCTCTAGTTGAAGAGTTTTACTATATTTTTTTTTCTTTCTTCCATTAACAATTATTTTTACAAATAAAATGGTTATTGCCAGCTTTTATAGTTTAAGAAAGATCATTTCATACCAAAAAATATTGTAAACTACATGTTTTTGACGACGACAAGACCACCAACTATGGACAATGCAACAAGATCAAAAAGTAGATCAAATTATCTTCAATAAGCTTCAAAATCTAAATATTAAATGATTAAACGTAAAGGTATATGATACAAATCAATAGTTCAAATACATGAGAACAATTCATATTTACATATGCATTTAACATATTTTCGAAAATCAAAAACAACATTAACAAATCATTTAAAATCATATTTTTGACAATTTGCATAAGTGTATTCGAATACACCATGTTGTATTCTAATACAAGTTAAGTTAGAGGCAAAACTTTAAATGTTGTATTCGACTACACCCATCTGTAGTCGAATACAAGCTAAGTTAGTGGCCAAAAATCCTTTGTGTGTATTCGACTACACCCATATGTAGTCGAATACAAGTTAAGCCAGAGGCTAAAATACACTAATCTGTATTCGACTACACTAATGTGTATTCGAATACAAGATGTAAAATTTGAATTTTTTAAACGTTACAAAGATGTGTATTCAAATACACATATACTGTATTCGAATACACCTGAAAACATTACAATTTTTCAGATCTGGGATGCCTCTAGAACATTGTAATTTTTCATCAAACCTCTTGGATCAATGGCCACGAATCTGAAAGGATATTTTATGGAGTATAAATACCCCATAACTTCAGATCAAAAATAACAATCCTTGAATTAATTCATTAAACAACTTTGAACAAAATTTTGATTTTTTTCTAAGTACTTGCATTAGATTTTCATATCATTCTAAAAGTTCTCAAGTACTTGAATTGCTATTGAGTTGTTTATCAATATACCACATCTTAGACTCATTCAAACCTTATTGTATCATTTGTACAAGTAAGATAGTGGTGTGCTATCTTAGAAGTATTGTTAGAAGTTTTGTAGCAAGAATCCCAGGGTGGGAGTTGTACATTTTCTGACAAGTATTGGATTAATCTCTTGTGGTGTGCAAGAGGACTGGACGTACCCTTGGTTATAAGGGGAACCAGGATAAATCTTAATGTGTTCATTTACTTACTGCAATTTTTATTAAGCCTTGTTCTTAAACTCAGAAAATCCAATTACCATATCACTAAAAACAAGAAACTTTACTAACACCTAATTCACCCCCCTCTTAGGCGTACTTCTATACTTACAATTGGCATCAGAGCAGGTTAAGGTAACTTATTCCTCGATCAATTACTCATGGCTTCCGCACAACCTGTTTTTATAGACGGTGGTAGCAGTACCAAGCCACCATGTTTTGTTGGAGAGCACTATGATTTTTGGAAAATCCGTATGCAAGCGTATCTCGAAGCACAAGGAGACGACATATGGGATGCAGTGAAAATGGTCTCCATTCCAAAAACTGTCATCAATAACAAAGAAGAAATAAAGATACAAACTTTGAACTGATGAGGATAAAAGAAAGTGCTTTTCGATAAAAGAAGACTAAGAATGATATTACAATCTGCACGTAGGAATGGATGAGTTTTATTCCGCATATCCTAACTGTAAAACAACAAAGAAATATCTGATACGTTGGAAGTAACTCACGAAGGCACCATTGAGTAAGAGGTCTAAATCAACACACTATCACAAGAATATGAGTTATTTCGAATGCAGCCCGGAGAGTCTATTCTAGACTTACAGAAAGTTCTCCCACTTAACCAATCATTTGACAGCACTCGGAAAAATCTTCACCAATGATGAATTAAATCTAAAAGTACTGAGATCATTGACAAGGGCCTGTCACCCAAAGTACAGCAATATCGGAAAAGAAAAGCCTATCCAAATGTCTCTTCTGCACTATTTGAAAACTTCAAGCGAGCACGAAAATCGAACTTGGAAGGCTAGAACAAAATGAAGTCAAGAAAAGAAGACCAAAAATATTGCTTTAAAGAATCGAATCAAGAGAACAAATCAAAAACAATGATTCAGATGAACGATGAAAATATTATCCTTCTTGTTAAGAAATTTGGTAAGTTTCTTAAAAATGATAGAACATTCAAAAGGAAAGGCTTCAAGAAGAAAGATAATCTACATCAAATCAAAACTTTACTTGCTTGGAATGTGGAAACAAGGACATATTAAAGCAGATGCCCAAAACCTTGCTAAGAAGAATGTCAACAAAAAGAAAGATTTCAAGAAGCAATATAAGCTTGGGAAGACAATGAAGTAAGTTCATCTTTAGAAACAGAAAGTGAAGAATGCGCCAATGTTGCATTAATGCCTCGCATCAAATCGATGATGAAGAAGAGGTTAGTAATATAGACTCTCTCATTATAATAAAGACTAATAATGAATTAATTTATAGAATACAATGATGCTCAAACGCATAAAGGAATTACTTATTGATGTAAAAATTGTGTAACTAGTATCAACACACAAAAACAATCTCAAGTTTACAGAAAAAATTGATATTATGGAGAAAAATTTCTGAAACTAGAACAGAATTTTGCATGCAATAATGTGATTCCCTCTTTTCGAAAATTGTTCAATTAAATAGGGTGATGAAACGGTACGAAAAAGGACAATTAGGATTGGAAAATGTTTTAATATGCAAAGATTAACTCAATGACAGAAGTGGTCTTGGATATTCAAAATTTGATAACAAATTTGACCAAACTATTTTTGTTAAGCAAGTAATCAATCTAATCAAGAAAGTATTATAGTTATGACAAAGGATGATCTTTATAATAAGAAAATTTATTCAAAAATAAGACCTCATACATATGCTAACTACAGTAGATTAATCCTACTTGTTCTTATTTGGTCTTCATGTCATACACCTAATACATTATATTAGAAACATTGTGTTCCAGAGGGCATTACATATGGGTAAAGAAAGGTACTAACCATCAAGGACCCCAAAGCACATTGGATACCTAATAAAGTTTTGTTTCAATTTTGTAGGTATGCAAACAAGAGACTTCAAAACATGTGGTACTTAGATCATGGCTGCTCCAAACACATGACGGTGATATAACAAAATTCTCAGCTTTAACACTTGAGTCAAAGGGACATGTGTATATGGAGACAACAACAAAGGAAAAATTTTAGGCTTGAAAAGTCGGTACAACACCATCCCCTCGATTGAAGATGTCTTATATGTTGAAGGTCTAAAACATAATCTCATAAGCATCAACCAGCTTTGTGACAAAGGATACAAGATAGTTTTTAATAAAGATGAGTGCATCATCCAAAATGACCGCTACAAATGAACTTAGTTTGTCGGTAAGCGTTTCAAAAACTTTTCATACTCAATTTTGAAGATTTATCCTTAAAAATGAAATGTCTTTTGGTAAGCGACAATAATGATCCTTGGCTATGCTATAAGAGATTTGCTCATTTCACATGGGATCATTAAACAAATTGGCTCAAGCGATGATCTTGTTTGGCTTACCAAAAATGAAATTTATAAAGGATAAATTATGTGACGCCTTGTCAAAAGGCAAACAAACAAAAAGTTCTTTCAAACCTAAAAATGTCATTTTCACTCATAGACCACTACCATTGATACATATGGACTTGTTTTGGTCCATCAAGAACCAAAAGTCTTGGTGGAAACACTCATTGGACTAGTTATTGTTGATGATTACTCAGGGTTCACTTGGACCTTATTCTTTGCAAATAAAAATGAAGCTTTTAAGGCATTTACAAACTACGCCAAGCTAGTCCAAAACGAAAATCTGCCAAATTATATCAATTAGAAGTGATCATGGAAAGGGAATTTCAAAATAACTTCCATTTGAAGAATTTTGGATAAGAAAAATGCATTCACTTTCACAATTTTTCTGCACAAGGACACCACAACAAAATGGGGTCGTTGAGAGAAAGAATAGATCCTTGATAGAGCTTGCTAGAACTATGCTGAGCGACTCAAAATCTACCAAAATACTTTTGGGCAGATGCTGTAAACACAACATGCTATGGTTCCAACCGGGTAATCATAGGCCAATTCTTAAGAAAACTCCATATGAACTTTACAAAGGTAGAAAACCCAATATCGTTCACTTTCCACATTTTTGGATGTAAGTGTTTTGTGTTAAATAACGGTAAAGACAACCTTGGAAATTTGATGAAAAAAGCTGATGAAGGTACTATTTCTCGGTTACTCTTTATCTAGTAAAGCATTTAGAATTTTTAATAAAAAGAACCTTATTAGTTGAAGAATCAATGCATGTAACCCTTGATGAAACTAACCCCATAAAAGAGGAAAATATTATTTCTTGTGATGATGATGTTTTTGAAAAGCAATGATCCAAGCAAAGAACTTTCAAACTAATCAACCAAACAAGAAAGTGGGGTCAATATTGAAAGGAAAATGATGATCTTCCTAAAGAATGGAGAACCCATAGATATCACCCTATTGACAACATCATAGGTGATATAAATAAAGGAGTCAAAACAAGATTAAAATTGCACGATGCTTGCTTAAACATGGCGTTGTTTCTCAAATCGAACCCTCCAAAATTGGTGAAGCACTTAAAGATGATCAATGGATACTTGCCATGCAAGAAGAACTCAATCAATTTGAAAGAAGCCAAGTTTGGGAACTTGTTCCTAATCCTGGAAATAAACACATCATTGGTACAAAATGGGTGTTTAAAAATAAACTAGATGAAAATGGCATAGTTGTTCGCAACAAAGCTAGATTGGTCGCTCAAGGATACAATCAAGAGGAAGGGATAGACTTTGACGAAACATTTGGCTCCGGTAGCAAGATTAGAGGCAATACGTCTACTACTAGCATATGCTTGCTCCATGAATTTTGAGCTATATCAAATGAACGTGAAGAGTGCCTTTCTCAATGGGTACATAAATGAAGAAGTCTATGTCAAGCAGTCCCCTGGATTTGAAGATTCCAAAAATCCTCACACGTTTACAAATTGAAAAAGGCTCTTTATGGTCTCTAAAACAAGCTCCAAGAGCTTGGTATGACATATTAAGCACCTTTTTATGTGAACGAGGATTTGACAAAGGAGAGGTTGATAAAACGTTATTTGTCAAAAGAGAAAATGTCACACATTATTGGTTCAAATTTATGTTGTATAATATTTGGATCAACCAACAGGGACATATGTGAAGAATTCTCTTCAATGATGCAAGGAGAATTCGAAATGTCCATGATGGGAAAATTAAACTATTTTCTTGGACTTCATATCAAGCAACTTGAGCACGACATCTTCATCAATCAAGCCAATATTGTAAAGAATTACTAAATTAATTTGGAAATGGACAATTGCAAAGAAAGTACAACTCCAATGGGCTCCGGAACATATGTTGATAAAGATGCATCAGGATTTCAATCGACATATCCAAATATCGAGTATGATTGGATCAATTATTATTATATCAACGGTCAGCCGACCAGATATCATGTTTAGTGTTTGTCTGTGTGCAAGATTTCAGGCAGATCCGAAAGAATCACATCTAGTAGCTGTTAAAAGAATTATGAAGTATCTGAAAGGAACAACAATGTTAGCCATGGTATCCCAAGGGTGCCATTATGTAGCCTAGTTGGATACTCTGATTCGGATTATGCGGGATGCAAATAGGACCGTAAAAGCACCAGCGGCACGTGCCATGTCTTAGGAAATGCACTTGTTTCATGGTCTTGTAAAAAGGCAGCTTGCGTTGCACTTAGTACTGCTGAAAGCTGAATACATTGCAGCAGGAAGCTGTTGTGCCCAGATTCTCTGGCTTAAACAGCAATACATGACTAAATGGAGTTGATCTCGGATGCATTCCCTTAAGATGTGATAACACAAGCGCAATAAACATCTCAAAGAATCCAATCATGCACTCTAGAACTAAACACACATCGATATCCGACATCATTTTCTACGGGATCATGTACTTAAAGGTATGGTTGAGGTAACATTTGTGATACACACAATTAATTGGCTGATATATTACAAACCATTACCTAGAGACTCATTTTATAAATCCAAGAAGAACTTGGTATTTTGAGTGAAAATGATCTTTAACCATTGCAATGATATACATAGTTTTTCATATCTTTATGTCTTGTTGATTATTGCTTCTTGATAATGATTTGTGTATTACATGATGCCAAATTTTCATAAAAAAATTGAAGTTTTTAAGCAAAACTGTGCTTATGTATCGAATACAAAGTTTGTATTTGAATACAAACTTTCCCAGATTTCCTGATTCGAATACAAAGTGTGTAGTCGAATACACGTTCCCAGAAAAATGTGTATTCGAATACAAGAAGTTGTAGTCGAATACACTTTCGCGTTTTTCCCAGATATAAAAGCTGCTTCACATATTTAGGGTTATTATCTTTTGGTATTCGATACCAGCCCCAGTTTCTCCTCTCTTCTCCCAAAACTCATCTCTCCCTCCTTTCCACTCACTTACCCATTCACCACACCTTAACAAAATCCATACTCTTTACTTCCTTCTTGTCATCCTCTCAAATCTCTCACAACTCTCATATTTTCTCTAAAACCCCACTTTTTCCAAAATACCCTTTCTGACCATGGATGCCCGCAAACGAGACCCACACACCAAACATGCAGCAGTAGGTCCCTCACGAAAACGAACCAGGAATCCTAACATCACAGATTCTAAACCTCAGCTTCTACACACAACGGAGGAAATTGATCGTTTTCCACATTCTACTCGGGATCAAGAGACTTATATCCCAAGTATGGTACTTTAGACTCTTTCTCTGAACTTTAAATTTCCAGCGTTGCTCAAGACAACATTGTTGAAGAGTTTATAGGCTACAAAGGTCCAGTTTATCCAGATTTGGTTAGGGTTTTTTATTGCATCTCATGCAAGAGGGAAAACTGTTAGTCTCTCGGGTTAAGGGTAAAATCATCCGTTTAAATACCAAAACCATTGGAGAAATTCTGAATATCCCTTTTAATGGTGAAAATTTTTGTCCAAACCAATTGTGTGAATGGGGTGATATTTCTAAGTATGATGCGTATGTCTCCCTCTGTCGATTTGACCGACGCACCATGGAACAAAAGAGAGCTCAGGCAGGTTCCAAATATGCCCAACAACGGTATGGTGTGGGAAATCTTACTGTTGATTATCGGCTTCTACACTATTTCCTTAGCTACATTCTGGTTCTGAAGGCTGGAAATTACTCCCAAATTTCGGAGTTTGAATTGCAAATTATGAATTTCATGTTTGAAGGTCGTCAACTTAATTGGGCATTTTTTGTGAAATCTATTATGTTTGGCTCTCGCGAGGCAATTGGCTTACCCTATGCAAAGGAAGTTTCACGGATTTTGGAACACTTTGGTGTGGACTTCTCTGATGAAGTTATGTTTACACCCACCAAAGGAAATATGCTGGATTTAGTTGTGTCTTGCCTAGCATGCGGATAATATGGAAGAAGAGCTTGAAGCATTGTGCGTTAAGGTGATCATGGTCACCATCTGATGAATGCACCGGAGACAATGCTGGACCCTCAAACGCGGCGCTCACAGAGATGAAGATGGCGAGACACTGCATCTGATGATGATTATATCTCCAATCAAATGATCATGACTCGCTTGGATTCTTTCCAAACCTTCTTCAAACTCAATTCGACAAGTTGACCACCTCTATCGACACTCGCGCTTCACCAATATTGAAAACTACTATTGCTCGCAATCATGACGCACATCTCAAGACAAAGTAATTTATCAGACAAACTTGATCATTTCCACATTCCGACAAATTTTGATTAAATCCTTTAGTTATGACTAAGTTAACTTTTTTGCATTATGTATTACTGTGATCTGGTTTCATGAACTCCTATGTCTTTTTAATTATGGTGTATTTTGTATTGCTCTTTTCGGACATGTATTGTATTAACTTTTATGATATTCGATCTTAATTTTCATTTATGTTATCTCACCTTGTTACCTTATATGCCGTTTGTGTATGATTATACTCGAAACTTGCATTAGATTTTCATATCGATTCTAAAAGTTCTCAAGTACTTGATTGCTATTGAGTTGTTAGTCAATATACCAACTTAGACTCATTCAAACCTTATTGTATCATTTGGTACAAGATAGCTTATCTAAGATAGTGGTGTGCTAACTTAGAAGTATTGTTAGAAGTTTTGTAGCAAGAATCCCAGGGTGGGAGTTGTACATTTTCTGACAAGTATTGATTAATCTCTTGTGTGTGCAAGAGGACTGACGTACCCTGGTTATAAGGCGAACCAGGATAAATCTTAAAGTGTGTCATTACTTACTGCAATTTTTATTTAAGCTTGTTCTTAAACTCAGAAAATCCAATTACCATATACTAAAAACAGAAACTTTACTAACACCTAAAGAATAATACATAATTTACATAACTAAACAAATAATAACTAAAAACATAGAATAGATAAAATAAGGAACATCCAAACTGACGTTGAATACATCACCTAGTTGAACTTTGTTAAGAACATTACAAAGAATGATTCCACTCCACAAACAAAGCCTAAACTCTTCCTTAGAAGTCTCTACGGGTAAATATTTAGCTGCAACAACTCCAACCATTTTTTCTCAACCACCATGCTGCTTCATATCTTCTAAATGTTGCATTTTATAGAATTTATTTTTCAGTCTCAAAATAGCTGATACAAAATCCAAATATCTTTTTAATATAATATTGACAAATATCAGCCTTCATTAAAATCAATATCATATAGAAAAGGATGATAATTTGAGACATTAATGAAAAAAAACTGAAAACTGATTGTTCCCAGGAAATTACCAGCTTATTCCACTTTTCTAGATTCCAAATAAAGATCTTTGAGGCGAGTACCGTGTTGTTGAAGCACATCTTCAACCACAGAAGGAACTGAAAACGACAATGTTACCAATTCAAGAAAGAAGCATATTGATTCTATAATCTATATCTTTTCCCATTTTCTCTGTACAAACTGGTACTCCAACTCCACTAACACAAATACCTCTTTCTATCTCTATCTATCCGCTTTACAGTATACAATACTCCCCACTATTCTTCCTTGCTTTGGTTCTCTCCTTACGTCATGCTTCGATTCCAAACCTCATTATCAATCTAACCTTTCAGATCCTATAGGGTCTGAACAGAGACATCACTCCACATCTTATATTTATGAACTCTTGTGCTTATAAATAGGCCAACATCGATAAAGGTGGCCCCATCACTATTTGATTCCTTAGAAAAGGCATGTGACCTGTCTGCCGCATTGGGGGTGTGGTTCTCTCAAATAATCAATAATCTATGTTAGGATAACTGTAGCCTGCCATGATCATAAACCCCCCATCATCATCTGTAAGCCCTCCTTCAAATACAAGATTCCCAATATGTTCCTCCATGAACACAAACTTGAGCTGCAAGGACTCTTAAAGCATTAGCTTCTCCTTGCTTGAATAGACAACAAACAGTTTCAACTATCATTTAGGGAGCCCGAAAACTGGCGACCGTGCATAGTTCAATTAGAAAGAAATATAAATTTTTTTATAGTGTATCATCCTCCAACTTTTAAACAACAGGTATTCATGAGAAACAACAGTGTTTTCCCTAAGAATAAGAGAGCCTAGTCTACCACCCAAAACTGAATTCCCAACCAAACAACTCCCTCTTATTTATAACAACTATTCTATCATGCGTATTGTAACAAGGCCTTTCAACTTGATTCCTTGGCCCATCTTGATGTAATCTGCCTTAGAACAATAAGTAGGTGAATTGGATAATTGGTTACAATATGCTTATGTGGAAAATCCATTAGAAGAGACATTAATGAGCCAAACCCAATACCTAACATAATCTCTCCTAATTAAGGCCTGATCCTAATTCCTA
>PGWS01020863.1:0-10308 GCA_002896235.1 Cicer reticulatum
AATTTAGAAAATTTTACATTATCATCACATCACAATATTTATAGACATGATTTTAGAGCTAGCTATGAAAAAAATCAAACACATCTAATAAATGTGATTGACATATAACGTAACAACTTTTTACACTAAATATGTATATAATTAAATCCTAGATTCTCGTTATTTTTTGTTGAAATTATTAAAAATAAATATTTTTTTATGGGAATATTATTTTGATATTGAAATATAATTTAAGAACCAATTCAAATGCAGTAATCTTTTCAGAGAAACATTCACTAATTTAAAGACTAAGTCAAATACAAGCGAGCTTCTTTACATAACATTCTCTAGTTGAAGAGTTTTACTATATTTTTTTTTCTTTCTTCCATTAACAATTATTTTTACAAATAAAATGGTTATTGCCAGCTTTTATAGTTTAAGAAAGATCATTTCATACCAAAAAATATTGTAAACTACATGTTTTTGACGACGACAAGACCACCAACTATGGACAATGCAACAAGATCAAAAAGTAGATCAAATTATCTTCAATAAGCTTCAAAATCTAAATATTAAATGATTAAACGTAAAGGTATATGATACAAATCAATAGTTCAAATACATGAGAACAATTCATATTTACATATGCATTTAACATATTTTCGAAAATCAAAAACAACATTAACAAATCATTTAAAATCATATTTTTGACAATTTGCATAAGTGTATTCGAATACACCATGTTGTATTCTAATACAAGTTAAGTTAGAGGCAAAACTTTAAATGTTGTATTCGACTACACCCATCTGTAGTCGAATACAAGCTAAGTCAGTGGCCAAAAATCCTTTGTGTGTATTCGACTACACCCATATGTAGTCGAATACAAGTTAAGTCAGAGGCTAAAATACACTAATCTGTATTCGACTACACTAATGTGTATTCGAATACAAGATGTAAAATTTGAATTTTTTAAACGTTACAAAGACGTGTATTCGAATACACATATACTGTATTCGAATACACCTGAAACATTACAATTTTTCAGATCTGGAATGCCTCTAGAACATTGTAATTTTTCATCAAACCTCTTGGATCAATGGCCACGAATCTGAAAGGATGTTTTATGGAGTATAAATACCCCATAACTTCAGATCAAAAATAACAATCCTTGAATTAATTCATTAAACAACTTTGAACAAAATTCTTGATTTTTCTAAGTACTTGCATTAGATTTTCATATCATTCTAAAAGTTCTCAAGTACTTGAATTGCTATTGAGTTGTTTATCAATATACCACATCTTAGACTCATTCAAACCTTATTGTATCATTTGTACAAGATAGCTTAATCTAAGATAGTGGTGTGCTATCTTAGAAGTATTGTTAGAAGTTTTGTAGCAAGAATCCCAGGGTGGGAGTTGTACATTTTCTGACAAGTATTGGATTAATCTCTTGTGGTGTGCAAGAGGACTGGACGTACCCTTGGTTATAAGGGGAACCAGGATAAATCTTAAAGTGTTCATTTACTTACTGCAATTTTTATTAAGCCTTGTTCTTAAACTCAGAAAATCCAATTACCATATCACTAAAAACAAGAAACTTTACTAACACCTAATTCACCCCCCTCTTAGGCGTACTTCTATACTTACAATTGGCATCAGAGCAGGTTAAGGTAACTTATTCCTCGATCAATTACTCATGGCTTCCGCACAACCTGTTTTTATAGACGGTGGTAGCAGTACCAAGCCACCATGTTTTGTTGGAGAGCACTATGATTTTTGGAAAATCCGTATGCAAGCGTATCTCGAAGCACAAGGAGACGACATATGGGATGCAGTTGAAAATGGTCCTCACATTCCAAAAACTGTCATCAATAACAAAGAAGAAATAAAGATACAAAATTCTTGGACTGATGAGGATAAAAGAAAAGTGCTTTTCGATAAAAAGACTAAGAATATATTACAATCTGCACTAGGAATGGATGAGTTTTTCCGCATATCTAACTGTAAAACAGCAAAAGAAATATGGGATACGTTGGAAGTAACTCACGAAGGCACCATTGAGGTAAAGAGGTCTAAACTCAACACACTATCACAAGAATATGAGTTATTTCGAATGCAGCCCGGAGAGTCTATTCTAGACTTACAGAAAATGTTCTCCCACTTAACCAATCATTTGACAGCACTCGGAAAAATCTTCACCATTGATGAATTAAATCTAAAAGTACTGAGATCATTGACAAGGGCCTGACAACCAAAAGTTACAGCAATATCGGAAAAGAAAAGCCTATCCAAAATGTCTCTTTCTGCACTATTTGGAAAACTTCAAGAGCACGAAATCGAACTTGGAAGGCTAGAACAAAATGAAAGTCAAGAAAAGAAGACCAAAAATATTGCTTTAAAGATCGAATCAAGAGAACAAATCAAAGACAATGATTCAGATGAAGATGAAAATATTATCCTTCTTGTTAAGAAATTTGGTAAGTTTCTTAAAAATGATAGAACATTCAAAAGGAAAGGCTTCAAGAAGAAAGATAATTCTACATCAAATCAAAACTTTACTTGCTTTGAATGTGGAAAACAAGGACATATTAAAGCAGATTGCCCAAACCTTGCTAAGAAGAATGTCAACAAAAAGAAAGATTTCAAGAAGGCATATATAGCTTGGGAAGACAATGAAGTAAGTTCATCTTCAGAAACAGAAAGTGAAGAATGCGCCAATGTTGCATTAATGGCCTCGCATCAATCAGATGATGAAGAAGAGGTTAGTAATATAGACTCTCCTCATTATAATAAGACTAATAATGAATTAATTATAGAATACAATGATGCTCAAAATGCAATAAAGGAATTACTTATTAAATGTAAAAATCTGTGTAAACTAGTATCAACACAAAAGAAACAAATCTCAAGTTTACAAGAAAAAATTGATATTATGGAGAAAAATTCTGAAAAACTAGAACAGAATTTTGCATGCAATAAATGTGATTCCCTCTCTTTCGAAATTGTTCAATTAAATAGGGTGATTGAACGGTACGAAAAAGGACAATTAGGATTGGAAAATGTTTTAAATATGCAAAGATACTCAAATGACAAAAGTGGTCTTGGATATTCAAAATTTGATAAACCAAATTTGAACAAAACTATTTTTGTTAAAGCAAGTAGTCAATCTAATCAAGAAAGTATTATAGTTATGAAAAAGGATGATCTTTATAATAAGAAAATTATTCAAAATAAACCTCATACATATGCTACTAACAGTAGATTTAATCCTACTTGTTCTTATTGTGGTCTTCATGGTCATACACCTAATACATGTCATATTAGAAACATTAGTGTTCCAAGAGGGCATTACATATGGGTAAAGAAAGGTACTAACCATCAAGGACCCAAAGCACATTGGGTACCTAATAAAGTTTGATTTCAATTTTGTAGGTATGCAAACAAGAGACTTCAAACATGTGGTACTTAGATAGTGGCTGCTCCAAACACATGACGGGTGATATAACAAAATTCTCAGCTTTAACACTTGAGTCAAAGGGACATGTAGTATATGGAGACAACAACAAAGGAAAAATTTTAGGCATTGGAAAAGTCGGTACAACACCATCCCCCTCGATTGAAGATGTCTTATATGTTGAAGGTCTAAAACATAATCTCATAAGCATCAACCAGCTTTGTGACAAAGGATACAAGATAGTTTTTAATAAAGATGAGTGCATCATCCAAAATGAAGCTACAAATGAAACTCAGTTTGTCGGTAAGCGTTTCAAAAACATTTTCATACTCAATTTTGAAGATTTATCCTTAAAAATGAAATGTCTTTTGGTAAGCGACAATAATGATGCTTGGCTATGGCATAAGAGATTTGCTCATATTCACATGGATCATTTAAACAAATTGGTCAAGCATGATCTTGTTGTAGGCTTACCAAAAATGAAATTTATAAAGGACGCTTGTCAAAAAGGCAAACAAACAAAAAGTTCTTTCAAACCTAAAAATGTCATTTCAACCTCTAGACCACATACAATGATACATATGGACTTGTTGGTCCATTCAAGAACCAAAAGTCTTGGTGGAAACTCATATGGACCAGTTATTGTTGATGATACTCAAGGTTCACTGGACCTTATTCTTGGCAATATAAAATGAAGCTTTTTAAGCATTAACAAACTACGCCAACGCTATCCCAAAACGAAAAATCAATTAATCAATTAGAAGTGACATGGAAGGAAAGTTCAAAATACTTGCATTAAGAATTTTGTGGAAGAAAATGGCATTTTTCACAATTTTTCTGCACCAAAACACCACAACAAAGATGGGGTGTGAGAGAAGAATAGATCCTGATAGAGCTTGCTAGACTATGCTAAGCACTCAAATCTACCAAAAACTTTTTGGGCAGATCGTAAACACAACATGCATGTCCAACCGGTAATCCATAGCCAATGTCTTTAAGAAAACTCCATAGAACTTTACAAAGGTAAAACCAATATCGTTCACTTCCACATGGATGTAAGTGTTTTGTGTTAAATAACGGTAAAGACAACCTTGGAAAATTTGATGAAAAAGCTGATGAAGGTATATTTCTCGGTTACTCTTTATCTAGTAAAGCATTTAGAATTTTTAATAAAAGAACCTTATTAGTTGAAGAATCAATGCATGTAACCTTTGATGAAACTAACCCCATAAAAGAGGAAAATATTATTTCTTGTGATGATGATGTTTTTGAAAGCAATGATCCAAGCAAAGAACTTCAAACTAATCAACCACAACAAGAAAGTGGGGTCAATATTGAAAGGAAAAGTGATGATCTTCCTAAAGAATGGAGAACCCATAGATATCACCCTATTGACAACATCATAGGTGATATAAATAAAGGAGTCAAAACAAGATTAAAATTGCACGATGCTTGCTTAAACATGGCGTTTGTTTCTCAAATCGAACCCTCCAAAATTGGTGAAGCACTTAAAGATGATCAATGGATACTTGCCATGCAAGAAGGAACCACAATTTGAAAGAGCCAAGTGTGGAACTGGATTTCTAACTGGAAATAAACACATCATTGGTACAAAAATGGGTGTTTAAAGAATAAACTAGATGAAATGGCATAGTTGTTCGCAAACAAGCTAGATTGGTCGCTGCAAGGATCAATCAAGAGGAAGGGATTTAGACTTTGACGAAACTAGTGTGCCCGTAGCAGATTAGATGGCAATTACGTCTACTACTAGCAATATGCTTGCTCATGAATTTGACTATATCAAATGGACGTGAAGATGCTTTCTCATTGGGTACATAAATAAGAAGTCTATGTCAAGCAGTCCCCTGGATTTGAAGATTCCAAAAACCCTCACACGTTTACAAATTGAAAAAGCTCTTTATGGCTTAAAACAGCTGCCAAGAGCTTGGTATGACATTATTAAAGCAACTTTTATGTGAACAGGGATTGACAAAGGAGAGGTTGATAAAACGTTATTTGTCAAAAAGAGAAAATGGTCACACATTATTGGTTCAAATTTATGTTGATGATATAATATTTGGATCAACCAACAGGGACATATGTGAAGAATTCTCTTCAATAATGCAAGGAGAATTCGAAATGTCCATGATGGGAAAATTAAACTATTTTCTTGGACTTCATATCAAGCAACTTGAGCACGACATCTTCATCAATCAAGCCAAATATTGTAAAGAATTACTAAATAAATTTGAAATGGACAATTGCAAAGAAAGTACAACTCCAATGGGCTCCGGAACATATGTTGATAAAGATGCATCAGGAATTTCAATCGACATATCCAAATATCGAGGTATGATTGGATCATTATTATATCTAACGGTCAGCCGACCAGATATCATGTTTAGTGTTTGTCTGTGTGCAAGATTTCAGGCAGATCGGAAAGAATCACATCTAGTAGCTGTTAAAAGAATTATGAAGTATCTGAAAGGAACAACAAATGTAGGCCTATGGTATCCCAAGGGTAGCATATGTAGCCTAGTTGGATACTCTGATTCGGATTATGCGGGATGCAAAACAGACCGTAAAAGCACCAGCGGCACGTGCCATGTCTTAGGAAATGCACTTGTTTCATGGTCTTGTAAAAAGCAAGCTTGCGTTGCACTTAGTACTGCTGAAGCTGAATACATTGCAGCAGGAAGCTGTTGTGCCCAGATTCTCTGGCTTAAACAGCAATTACATGACTATGGAGTTGATCTCGGATGCATTCCCTTAAGATGTGATAACACAAGCGCAATAAACATCTCAAAGAATCCAATCATGCACTCTAGAACTAAACACATCGATATCCGACATCATTTTCTACGGGATCATGTACTTAAAGGTAATGTTGAGGTAACATTTGTTGATACACACAATTAATTGGCTGATATATTTACAAAACCATTACCTAGAGACTCATTTTATAAAATCCAAAGAGAACTTGGTATTTTGAGTGAAAATGATCTTTAACCATTGCATGATATACATAGTTTGTCATATCTTTTATGTCTTGTTGATTATTGCTTCTTGATATATGAATTTGTGTATTACATGATGCAAATTTTCATAAAAAACTGAGTTTTTAAGCAAAACTGTGCTTATGTAGTCGAATACAAATGTCTGTATTTGAATACAAACTTTCCCAGATTTCCTGAATTCGAATACAAAGGATGTGTAGTCGAATACACGTTCCCAGAAAAATGTGTATTCGAATACAAGAAGGTGTAGTCGAATACACTTTCGCGTTTTTGCCCAGATATAAAAGCTGCTTCACATATTTAGGGTTATTATCTTTGGCATTCGAATACAGCCCCAGTTTCTCCTCTCTTCTCTCCAAAACTCATCCCTCCTCCTTCCACTCACTTACCCATTCACCCAACCTAACAAAATCCATTACTCTTTACTTCCTTCTTGTCATTCCTCTTCAAATCTCTCACAACTCTCATATTTTCTCTAAAACCCACTTTCCCCAAAAATACCCTTTCTGACCATGGATGCCCCGCAAACGAGGAGCACACGGCAAACATGCACAGTAGGTGGTCCCTCCACGAAAACTGACCAGGAATCCTAACATACCGGTCTAAACCAACCCAGCTTCTAACACACACCGAGAGGAAATTGATCGTTTTCGCACATTCTAACTCGGACAAGAGACTTATATCCCAAAGTATCGGTAGCTTTAGACTCTTTCTCTGACTTTAAAGCTTTCCAGCGTTGCTCAAAGCACAACTGTTGAAGAGTTCAGTAGGCTAGCAGAAGGTCAGTTTAGCCAGTATTGGTTAGGGTTTTAATTGCAATCTCAGCAAGAGGGAAAACTGTTATCTCTCGGGTTAAGGTAAATCATTCCGGTAATACCAAACCATTGGAAAATTCTGATATCCCTTTTAATGGTGAACAATTTTTGTCCAAACCAATGTGTGTGAATGGGGGTGATATTCTAAGTATGATGCTATGTCTTCCCTCTGTCGATTTGACCGCGCACCATGGACAAAAGAGAGCTCAGGCAGGTTCCAAATATGCCCAACAACGGTATGGTGTGGGAAATCTTACTGTTGATTATCGGCTTCTACACTATTTCCTTAGCTACATTCTGGTTCTGAAGGCTGGAAATTACTCCCAAATTTCGGAGTTTGAATTGCAAATTATGAATTTCATGTTTGAAGGTCGTCAACTTAATTGGGCATTTTTTGTGAAATCTATTATGTTTGGCTCTCGCGAGGCAATTGGCTTACCCTATGCAAAGGAAGTTTCACGGATTTTGGAACACTTTGGTGTGGACTTCTCTGATGAAGTTATGTTTACACCCACCAAAGAAAATATGCTGGATTTAGGTGTCTTGCCTAGCATGCGGATAATATGGAATGAAGAGCTTGAAGCATTTGTGCGTAAAGGTGATCATGGTCAACCATCTGATGATGCACCAGAGGACAATGCTGGACCCTCAAACGCGGCTGCTCAAGGAGATGAAGATGGCGAGGAAACTGCATCTGATGATGATTATATCTCCAATCAAATGATCATGACTCGCCTTGATTCTTTCCAAACCTTTTTCCAAACTCAATTCGACAAGTTGACCACCTCTATCGACACTCGCTTCACCAATATTGAAACTACTATTGCTCGCAATCATGACGCACTATCTCAAGACATTAGTAATTTATCAGACAAACTTGATCATTTCCACATTCCGACAAATTTTGATTAAGTCCTTTAGTTATGTACTAAGTTAACTTTTTGCATTATGTATTACTGTGATCTTTGTTTCATGAACTCCTTTGTCTTTTTAATTATGGTGTATTTTGTATTGCTCTTTTCGGGACATGTTATGTATTAACTTTTATGATATTCTGACTTAATTTTCATTTATGTTATTCTCCTTGTTACCTTATATGCCGTTTGTGTATGATTATACTCGAAACTTGCATTAGATTTTCATATCATTCTAAAAGTTCTCAAGTACTTGAATTGCTATTGAGTTGTTTATCAATATACCACATCTTAGACTCATTCAAACCTTATTGTATCATTTGTACAAGATAGCTTAATCTAAGATAGTGGTGTGCTATCTTAGAAGTATTGTTAGAAGTTTTGTAGCAAGAATCCCAGGGTGGGAGTTGTACATTTTCTGACAAGTATTGGATTAATCTCTTGTGGTGTGCAAGAGGACTGGACGTACCCTTGGTTATAAGGGGAACCAGGATAAATCTTAAAGTGTTCATTTACTTACTGCAATTTTTATTAAGCTTTGTTCTTAAACTCAGAAAATCCAATTACCATATCACTAAAAACAAGAAACTTTACTAACACCTAAAGAATAATACATAATTTACATAACTAAACAAATAATAACTAAAAACATAGAATAGATAAAATAAGGAACATCCAAACTGACGTTGAATACATCACCTAGTTGAACTTTGTTAAGAACATTACAAAGAATGATTCCACTCCACAAACAAAGCCTAAACTCTTCCTTAGAAGTCTCTACGGGTAAATATTTAAGCTGCAACAACGCCAAACATTTTTTCTCAACCACCATGTGCTTCATATCTCTAATGTTGCATTTATAGAATTTATTTTTCAGTCTCATAACTAGCTGATACATAAATCCAATACTGTTAGTAATATTGACAAATATCAACCTTCATTAAAATCAATATCATATAGAAGAGGATTGATAATGTGAGACATTAATGAAAAAAACTGAAAACTAGATTTATTCCTAGGAAATACAGCTTATTTCCACTTTTCTAGATTCCAAGATGTCAGATATTGTGAGGCGAGTACCGTGTTGTTGAAGCACATCTTCAACCACAGCAAGCACTGAAAACGTCGACAATGTTAACCAATTCAGAGCAGAAGCATATTGATTCATAATCTATAACATTCCCATTTTCTCTGTACAACTGGTACTCCACTCCCACTACACAACTACTATTTCTATCTCTATCACCGCTTTACAGTATACAATACTCCCCATTACTCTTCCTTACTTTGGTTCTCTCCTTACGTCATGCTTCGATTCCAAACCTCATTATCAATCTAACCTTTCAGATCCTATAGGGTCTGAACAGAGACATCACTCCACATCTTATATTTATGAACTCTTGTGCTTATAAATAGGCCAACATCGATAAAGGTGGCCCCATCACTATTTGATTCCTTAGAAAAGGCATGTGACCTGTCTGCCGCATTGGGGGTGTGGTTCTCTCAAATAATCAATAATCTATGTTAGGATAACTGTAGCCTGCCATGATCATAAACCCCCCATCATCATCTGTAAGCCCTCCTTCAAATACAAGATTCCCAATATGTTCCTCCATGAACACAAACTTGAGCTGCAAGGACTCTTAAAGCATTAGCTTCTCCTTGCTTGAATAGACAACAAACAGTTTCAACTATCATTTAGGGAGCCCGAAAACTGGCGACCGTGCATAGTTCAATTAGAAAGAAATATAAATTTTTTTATAGTGTATCATCCTCCAACTTTTAAACAACAGGTATTCATGAGAAACAACAGTGTTTTCCCTAAGAATAAGAGAACCTAGTCTACCACCCAAAACTGAATTCCCAACCAAACAACTCCCTCTTGTTTATAACAACTATTCTATCATGCGTATTGTAACAAGGCCTTTCAACTTGATTCCTTGGCCCATCTTGATGTAATCTGCCTTAGAACAATAAGTAGGTGAATTGGAGAATTGGTTACAATATGCTTATGTGGAAAATCCGTTAGAAGAGACATTAATGAGCCAAACCCAATACCTAACATAATCTCTCCTAATTAAGGCCTGATCCTAATTCCTAACATACCCACAAACCAAATAGGGTGGAAT
>PGWS01020869.1:0-12941 GCA_002896235.1 Cicer reticulatum
TAATAAAAGAACCTTATTAGTTGAAGAATCAATGCATGTAACCTTGATGAAAACTAACCCCAGTAAAGAGAAAATATATTCTTGTGATGATGGATGTTTTTGACAAGAAATGAGCCAAGCAAGAACGTTCAAACTAAATCAAACAAACAGAAAGTGGGTCATATTGAAAGGCAAAGTATGATCTTCCTAAAAATGGAGAACCCATAGATAATCACCCTGCGATTGACAACATCATAGGTGATATAAATAAGGAGTCACAACAAGATTAAAATTGCACGGATGCTTGCTTAACTGCGTTGTTTCTCAAATCGAACCCTCCAAAATTGGTGAGCACTTAAGATTGATCAATGGATACTTGTCATGCAAGAAGAACTCAACAATTGAAAGAACCAAGTTTGGAACTTGTCCTAATCCGGAAATAAACACATTCATTGGACAAAATGGGTTTTAAAAATAAACTAGATGAAAATGGCATAGTTGTTCGCAACAAAGCTAGTTTGTCGCTCAAGGATAAATCAAGAGGAAAGGGATAGACTTTGACGAAACATTTGATCAGGTAGCAAGATTAGATGGCAATACGTCTACTACTAGCATATGCTTGCTCCATAATTGTGAGCTATATCAAATGGACGTGAAGAGTGCCTTTCTCAATGGTACATAAATGAAGAAGTCTATGTCAAGCAGTCCCCTGGATTTGAATTCAAAATCCCTCACACGTTTACAAATTGAAAAAGGCTCTTTATGGTCTAAAACAAAGCTCCAAGAGCTTGGTATGACAGATTAAGCACCTTTTTATGTGAACGAGGATTTGACAAAGGAGAGGTTGATAAAACGTTATGTCAAAAGAGAAAAATGGTCACACATTATTGGTTCAAATTTATGTGATGATATAATATTTGGATCAACCAACAGGGACATATGTGAAGAATTCTCTTCATAATGCAAGGAGAATTCGAAATGTCCATGATGGAAAAATTAAACTATTTTCTTGGACTTCATATCAAGCAACTTGAGCACGCATCTCATCAATCAAGCCAAATATTGTAAAGAATTACTAAAGAAATTTGAAAGGACAATTGCAAAGAAAGTACAACTCCAATGGCTCCAGAACATATGTTGATAAAGATGCATCAGGAATTTCAATCGACATATCCACATATCGAGGTATGATTGGATCATTATTATATCTAACGGCCAGCCGCCAGATATCATGTTTAGTGTTTGTCTGTGTGCAAGATTTCAGGCAGATCCGAAGAATCACATCTAGTAGCTATTAAAAGAATTATGAAGTATCTGAAAGGAACAACAAATGTAGGCCTATGGTATCCCAAGGGTAGCATATGTAGCCTAGTTGGATACTCTATTCGGATTATGCGCGGGATGCAAAACAGACCGTAAAAGCACCAGCGGCACGTGCCATGTCTTAGGAAATGCACTTGTTTCATGGTCTTGTAAAAAGCAGCTTGCGTTGCACTTAGTATTGCTGAAAGCTGAATACATTGCAGCATGAAGCTGTTGTGCCTAGATTCTCTGGCTTAAAACAGCAATTACATGACTATGGAGTTGATCTCGGATGCATTCCCTTAAGATGTGATAACACAAGCGCAATAAACATCTCAAAGAATCCAATCATGCACTCTAGAACTAAAACACATCGATATCTGACATCATTTTCTACAGGATCATGTACTTAAAGGTAATGTTGAGGTAACATTTGTTGATACACACAATTAATGGCTGATATATTTACAAAACCATTACCTAAAGACTCATTTAATAAAATCCGAAGAGAACTTGGTATTTTGAGTGAAAATGATCTTTAACCATTGCATGATATACATAGTTTGTCATATCTTTTATGTCTTGTTGATTATTGCTTCTTGATATATGAATTTGTGTATTACATGATGCAAATTTTCATAAAAAACTGAGTTTTTTAAGCAAAACTGTACTTATGTAGTCGAATACAAATGTCTGTATTTGAATACAAACTTTCCCAGATTCCTGCATTCGAATACAAAGGATGTGTAGTCGAATACACGTTCCCAGAAAAATGTGTATTCGAATACAAGAAGGTGTAGTCGAATACACCTTCGCGTTTTTGCCCAGATATAAAGCTGCTTCACATATTTAGGGTTATTATCTTTGGCATTCGAATACAGCCCCAGTTTCTCCTCTCTTCTCTCCAAAACTCATCCCTCCTCCTTCCACTCACTTACCCATTCACCCAACCTAACAAAATCCATTACTCTTTACTTCCTTCTTGTCATTCCTCTTCAAATCTCTCACAACTCTCACATTTTCTCTAAAACCCATTTCCCCAAAAATACCCTTTCTGACCATGGATGCCCGCAAACGAGGACCACACACCAACATGCAGCAGTAGGTTCCCTCACGAAAACGAACCAGGAATCCTAACATCAAGATCTAAACCCGGCTTCTACACACACCGGAGGAAATTGATCGTTTTCGCACATTCTACTCGGACAAGCGACTTATTATCCCAAAGTATGGTACTTTAGACTCTTTCTCTGACTTTAAATTTCCTGCTTTTGCTCAAGCACAACTGTTGAAGAGTTTATAGGCTACAAAGGTCCAGTTTATCTAGATTTGGTTAGGGTTTTTTATTGCAATCTCATGCAAGAGGGAAAACTGTTAGTCTCTCGGTTAAGGGTAAAATCATCCGTTTAAATACCAAAACCATTGGAGAAATTCTGAATATCCCTTTTAATGGTGAAAATTTTTTGTACAAACCAATTGTGTGAATGGGGTGATATTTCTAAGTATGATGCGTATGTCTCCCTCTGTCGATTTGACCGACGCACCATGGAACAAAAGAGAGCTCAGGCAGGTTCCCAATATGCCCAGCAATGGTATGGTGTGGGAAATCTTACTGTTGATTATCGACTTCTACACTATTTCCTTAGCTACATTCTGGTTCTGAAGGCTGAAAATTACTCCCAAATTTCGGAGTTTGAATTGCAAATTATGAATTTCATGTTTGAAGGTCGTCAACTTAATTGGGCATTTTTTGTGAAATCTATTATGTTTGGCTCTCGCGAGGCAATTTGCTTACCCTATGCAAAGGAAGTTTCACGGATTTTGGAACACTTTGGTGTGGACTTCTCTGATGAAGTTATGTTTACACCCACCAAAGAAAATATGCTGGATTTAGGTGTCTTGCCTAGCATGCGGATAATATGGAATGAAGAGCTTGAAGCATTTGTGCGTAAAGGTGATCATGGTCAACCATCTGATGATGCACCAGAGGACAATGCTGGACCCTCAAACGCGGCTGCTCAAGGAGATGAAGATGGCGAGGAAACTGCATCTGATGATGATTATATCTCCAATCAAATGATCATGACTCGCCTTGATTCTTTCCAAACCTTTTTCCAAACTCAATTCGACAAGTTGACCACCTCTATCGACACTCGCTTCACCAATATTGAAACTACTATTGCTCGCAATCATGACGCACTATCTCAAGACATTAGTAATTTATCAGACAAACTTGATCATTTCCACATTCCGACAAATTTTGATTAAGTCCTTTAGTTATGTACTAAGTTAACTTTTTGCATTATGTATTACTGTGATCTTTGTTTTATGAACTCCTTTGTCTTTTTTAATTATGGTGTATTCTGTATTGCTCTTTTCGGGACATGTTATGTATTAACTTTTATGATATTCTGACTAATTTCCATTTATGTTATTCTCCTTGTTACCTTATATGCCGTTTGTGTATGATTATACTCGAACTTGTATGTCTCTTTTTCTTTTTTTTC
Organism: Cicer reticulatum; assembly: GCA_002896235.1. Taxonomy (NCBI): domain Eukaryota; kingdom Viridiplantae; phylum Streptophyta; class Magnoliopsida; order Fabales; family Fabaceae; genus Cicer; species Cicer reticulatum. Next base: position 3,789 of record PGWS01020869.1, read on the forward strand.
TTCTTTTTGATCATGTCAAAAGTGGGAGAAAAATTTGGTACTGTTGATGCATTTCAAACCTTGTAGGTACTCAAAAACAATTTTTTTCAAATCATCACATACAACGGGGGAGTATGAACCTATTACGGGGGAGCAATGATTTCAATTTTTTTCTAAGTACTTGCATTAGATTTTCATATCATTCTAAAAGTTCTCAAGTACTTGAATTGCTATTGATTGTTTATCAATATACCACATCTTAGACTCATTCAAACCTTATTGTATCATTTGTACAAGATAGCTTAATCTAAGATAGTGGTGTGCTATCTAGAAGTATTTTAGAAGTATTGTTAGAAGTTTTTGTAGCAAGAATCCCAGGGTGGGAGTTGTACATTTTCTGACAAGTATTGGATTAATCTCTTGTGGTGTGCAAGAGGACTGGACGTACCCTTGGTTATAAGGGGAACCAGGATAAATCTTAAAGTGTTCATTTACTTACTGCAATTTTTATTAAGCTTTGTTCTTAAACTCAGAAAATCCAATTACCATATCACTAAAAAACAAGAAACTTTACTAACACCTAAAGAATAATACATAATTTACATAACTAAACAAATAATAACTAAAAACATAGAATAGATAAAAATAAGGAACATCCAAACTGACGTTGAAATACATCACCTAGTTGAACTTTGTTAAAGAACATTACAAAGAATGATTCCACTCCACAAACAAAGCCTAAACTCTTCCTTAGAAGTCTCTACGGGTAAATATTTAGCTGCAACAACTCCAACCATTTTTTCTCAACCACCATGCTGCTTCATATCTTCTAAATGTTGCATTTTATAGAATTTATTTTTCAGTCTCAAAAATAGTGATACAAAATCCAAATATCTTTTTAATATAAATTGACAAATATCAGCCTTCATTAAAATCAATATCATATAGAAAAGGATGATAATTTGAGACATTAATGAAAAAAAACTGAAAACTGATTGTTCCCAGGAAATTACCAGCTTATTCCACTTTTCTAGATTCCAAATAAAGATCTTTGAGGCGAGTACCGTGTTGTTGAAGCACATCTTCAACCACAGAAGGAACTGAAAACGACAATGTTACCAATTCAAGAAAGAAGCATATTGATTCTATAATCTATATCTTTTCCCATTTTCTCTGTACAAACTGGTACTCCAACTCCACTAACACAATACCTCTTTCTATCTCTATCTATCCGCTTTACAGTATACAATACTCCCCACTATTCTTCCTTGCTTTGGTTCTCTCCTTACGTCATGCTTCGTGTCCAAACCTCATTATCAATCTAACCTTTCAGATCCTATAGGGTCTGAACAGAGACATCACTCCACATCTTATATTTATGAACTCTTGTGCTTATAAATAGGCCAACATCGATAAAGGTGGCCCCAATCACTATTTGATTCCTTAGAAAAGGCATGTGACCTGTCTGCCGCATTGGGGGTGTGGTTCTCTCAAATAATCAATAATCTATGTTAGGATAACTGTAGCCTGCCATGATCATAAACCCCCATCATCATCTGTAAGCCCTCCTTCAAATACAAGATTCCCAATATGTTCCTCCATGAACACAAACTTGAGCTGCAAGGACTCTTAAAGCATTAGCTTCTCCTTGCTTGAATAGACAACAAACAGTTTCAACTATCATTTAGGGAGCCCGAAAAACTGGCGACCGTGCATAGTTCAGATTAGAAAGAAATATAAATTTTTTATAGTGTATCATCCTCCAACTTTTAAACAACAGGTATTCATGAGAAACAACAGTGTTTTCCCTAAGAATAAGAGAACCTAGTCTACCACCCAAAACTGAATTCCCAACCAAACAACTCCCTCTTGTTTATAACAACTATTCTATCATGCGTATTGTAACAAGGCCTTTCAACTTGATTCCTTGGCCCATCTTGATGTAATCTGCCTTAGAACAATAAGTAGGTGAATTGGAGAATTGGTTACAATATGCTTATGTGGAAAATCCGTTAGAAGAGACATTAATGAGCCAAACCCAATACCTAACATAATCTCTCCTAATTAAGGCCTGATCCTAATTCCTAACATACCCACACAACCAAATAGGGTGGAATTCAAACTTTACTTCTTAAATTGTCCAAAACTTATTCTTTAGAAATGTAACATCGCTACCAAAATAAGCGATGCCATATTCAAAAACGAAATTCTTCTCGTCTTTAATGTTCACGGCAAGGATAGAGATATCTTAAATTAATTTAATCAAAGGTATGTACTCGTGTGTAAGAATAATTGAGCGATTTATATATATGTTGCCCAAGACTTGAACAAGTGAGCTCCAGCTCCACTGAAAAGGAAGCAATTAACAAATCATGTATTAGCTAACAGGAAAGCCAAGCCAACCAATGTCTAAATCCAAAATAATTACAAGAACATTCATAATCTAATACTTGCCACATGCTTTTCAAACTGAAAAAACAAATATGTGGTTACGGCATTTGGCTTATAATCTAAATCATTACAGCCAGAGAATTTTAGCTAAGTAATTCAAAACAAGATATTACTTGTTTTGCACTTAAAGTATTCAACTATTTTACATATGCATCCAATCAAATCACACTCTGATGCCCTTTTATTACATTGATCTCTAAAAGTAACTACAAAATCACTAAAAGTAGAAAATAGCATAGCTTTAAAAATCATCCCAAATTCCAACATCAAAGTTTTAATTTAACGTCTTTGTAACTGCCACCACAATGAGCTCCAAGTGCATGTTGAAATTGACAATAAATTTTAAAATACGGTAACACCACATGTAATTTAACAAAATCATAGTGGCACACAATCCAAGATCGGTGCAATCCAAATATGGACGCAATAATGATCTAATAGTTGTGATGCCTGAAAGTTTAAAAACTCTTTAGACCGATTATGTATACCAATAATATCAAAGGATTACAACACAACGGAGACACTGCGAAATTACCTAACTACCGATGGCCTATCAAGAATTTAAGCTCCACTGAATATCTATTTCCATTTTATGCTATTTTAATTTTTCCCAATTCCTTATTGTGTACTTAAGAGAAAATAAATTAAAAAATCAGTTAGAAAGTGAGAACAACAGAAGAAGAGGGTCAAATAATTATTGAACTGAAATTAAAGCATTGTAAATTGATCTTTAGATTAGCACTCATATCAGCTCAAAATTAGAACAAATTGTAACCCACAACTTCATTCAGTAAATCGCGAATGAATGACACTTAACAAGCAAGAGTACCAAAATATAAAAATTGAAATCACAAATAAAATGATTTGGATAGAGAATAGAACTTACTTGCTATTGCAAACGTGAGAAACGAGAGAGATGAAACCTCATTCAGCAAATTGCAAAGTAATGACACTTAACAAGTAAGATTACCAAAATAAAAAATTGAAATCGCAAACTAAAATGATTCGGAAAGAGAATACAACTTACTTCTTACTGCAATCGCGAAGTGAAACGAGAGAGATGAATTTAGGGTTGTTTAAAATAATTTACGGTTGTGGGGATTAGGGTTTGTTAAGACAGTAGAGAGAAAAGAGTTTTAGAAATGGAAAGAAAAAGAAAAGGTTTCTAAGTGTTTTTCGAAGGCGATGTGTAGTTGCATTTTCATTGTACAAGACCAAACGGGCAAAACCTACATTTTTTATGCATTTATTTTTTTTATTTATAAAAGAGTATAATAATTTTAAAAACAGTGACACTCTAATTGTAGCTAAAAGTAGCATTAGTGACAGATAAAAAATCATCACAAAATCTGAGTGGCAGAATAGATTTTTTTTTTTTTTGTAGTGATCATTCTAGAAATAGATTAACACAAAAATAAGATTTAGATCAATATAGTTTAGGGTACGAGCAAGGTCAAAGATGAAAGAACATTTGCATAAGAATTATCAGAGTTGTGTGATTGAATTAATATCTATGTTTCATCATACAAAAAATATAATTAAGAGAAAACATTAAAAACCAAGAGGTATGAATGATTGAATGATTAATACCTATGTTTCATCAAACAATAATCCTAATCTCAATTATCCTATATATCTACCAATAAATTGTAGTTGGTCTGAATTGATTGATTAAAGCATGCAAAGGTATGTCATCCTGTAAATAAAATAATAAAATAATTTAATTGAAATAAACAACAACCACCTTAGGAGAGAGCTTAATTATTCATTGACTTGTCGAAAGTAATAGAAGTGTTCATCAATCAAGGGAAAATAAACAAAACCCTCAAAGAGTTTGATTTTTTGCTCTAAAATTTGAGATGTTTTACTCTAACTCCAAGCACTTTGCAGTTTCTAAAGTGTTTGTCATTTTTTCTCTCTCTAGTTGCACAAAATTCCATAAGTGTACGGACTTGCCAAGTATAATACATATTATTATCTTATCCATAGTGATTAATTTAACAACTATCAAACTATTCAAGATTTTATATTATTTAGACTAATTAAAATTATTGTTGATTCACGATAATGAAATCGCAACGATAACATAAAAATTATAATGAGAATTTTAAATTAATGCAAAATAAACACAGGGTCATAGTTTTACTTGTAATATCGATACCTCAAGTTCTAGTTTTTATACGAATTCTTATATATTTTCTCAATTATCAATTTCTCTTTAAAACTATTAACAAAGATTCGTCATTCAATGTTATTAATAGTTGAGAGTTAGAAGGAATGTCAAGCAGAGATCAATGTCAAACAAAATTTAAATCAATACAGTTTAGTATACAAGCAAGGTTAAGTATGTAAAGACATTTGCAGATCCTATGACACCCTAAATTTTATGATAAACTATTTGATTAATTAAATAGGATTTTAAATAATTAATTTGATGTTAAAATTATTATAAAATATATATTAATAAATTTTGTGATTAACTATCGTTATATGGATGTTTTCTATGATGTGCTAGTTTGATATACATTATATTAAATGAGCGATATAAATAATAAAATTTATTTTATTATATATATATATTTTTTTAAAAGCAATAGTATTTTAGTGCAATATTTTGAAGAATAAGCATTTATGTGATTTTACGTGTATATTCGCGCACCCAATTAAATATAACATTCTTTTATGCGTTTGACTAATATTAAATGTGTACTTAATTATATTTATTTAATTCTAATATATTTTATTTTAATTATTTATTTTATAAATTAGTATCTTGAGATAGTGATAATATTGTGTTTGATTATCTTTATTTTTATATATTTATTATGATATTGGTGATATATAATATATATTATATTATATATATATATATATATATATATATATATAGTATGATTTAGTAATTAATATAAAGTGTTGATTTTATATTTATTTATTTTATAATTTTTAACTATTCTCTAATGATATATTATTATAACGTGAGTATTTTGAAAAATAAGTATAATTATAGTGATTAATTTGAATATGAGAGTTTTGAGTTGTTTAATAATATGTATTTTTTAAAAGGTTAATTATTTTAATTTCTAATTTATCAAGTATTATTTTGAATATTAGTAAATTAAATTTTGTTAAGAAAAATAACTTTGGTAATTTTTGGTTTTATTAAAAAAAAAAGATTAAATGTGTTTCATGGGATCAGCCAAGTAAACCTAATTAAAGAATAAAACCAAACCAAAAAATAGAGGAAGAGAAAGATACGACACGACAGCTGCTGCTCCCAAGGGAATTGGAACAAAATTAGAAGAAAATTGGCACCAGTGATCGACAACTGTTCCAGAAAAGTTTCTCTGTTTTTGTCCAAATTCAGTATGTTATTTTACTCAATTAACTAGTCAATTAAACACGATTTTCCATATATTTAACAACCTCAATTTCTCTATAAAATATTTGATTTCTCCGTTTGTAGAATTCGTTATTTTGCATCGTTCTCCTTCACCGTAAGTCCGATTTGAGTGAAACCAACGCCAAAACGACAGTGTGAAAAGTGGCTATATTATCCACTGATTTGTTTTCTGATTCATGGTAATTTTCCTCGACCGAATTTCGAATTTAGTTTTTAGAGTATCTTCTCATAATTTAGTTTTAACGTTTACCCATAAATTGTCGAGTTAGATCGATTGAGTCAATGAACAAAAGTCAATGAGGTAAGGGGTGAGAGAGCATTTGAATTAATGAGTATAATAAATTGTGAGCTGAACGGGAAAACCGTTATTTCCCAACGATTCATCCGGGGCTCGCTACGTACGGCAATAGCCCTTTGAGTGATAAATTGATTAATGTAAAAATATGATAATTGTGAGATTAAATATATGAATAGAAATATTTATAACGTGTTGATTGATTTAACTCCGTTGAATGTGTGGTATTTGATATTATTGTGATGTTTGATTTATTTTATTAAATGTGAGATATTTGCTATTATTGTGATATTGGATGTCGCATGAATTTATGTATATGTTTGATTAGACGTGTCTATGTGATGTGATAATAAAAAGTAAATTCATTTTGATAAGTTAATGATTATGATGATGTATAATTAATTAATAATGATGTTATAAATTTGTGATAAGTGTATGTGATGATGTATGGTTAATGATAGTGATGCTATAAAATTGTGATGAGTTTGTGTGATTGAGATAGTCACAATGACAAATGATATAAATTGTAAGTAAAGTTAACATTATCTTCTTTTTTTTTTATCATTGCCATGGAATTTGAGATTTTGGCATTAATACAAACAAGTTTTAGGAATTGAATAAAATTATACCAGTAATATAAAAGTTATTAGTTTGATATATATATATTTTTATTATTATATTACATTAATTTCTATTATCTAAAATTTTATTTAAAGAAATTCAACAAATATATGTTAAACAGGGAGCTCCTAATATGATCTCCAATTATAAGGGTCCACCTGTGTTACTCAATCGTTACCAACTATAACTAGTTTTTTTTCTTTTCTTTCTTTTTTTAGATTTAAGAAAAAATCGTTATTCTTAAATAGGACGGTATTTTTAACATTTTGCCTTTATAATTAATCCAAAATCATAAAAATAAAAATAAAATAAATGTTAAAAGAAGAAGAAAAAAATTAAAAACACCAAGCTGAACTTCCCTCCTCACCTTCGGTTTGAATTCAGATATTTTTTTAATAATTTATCATTTAACTAAGTTTATTATTACTTGAGCTATTATTTGATTAAGTGTCCATTCTCTTTTATACATTGAACATTTTGATATAATTAAAACAAACACCTATTTTTATTTTTTTTTTAAAATTATAATAAATAAATAAATTCCCGGTAAGAGTTTTAGGAGACAAATGTCAAATCTCATCCTCAGAAAGTTGGTAAAATGACGAATATTTACACTTTGATTAATAATAATTTACCCCTTCTCTTTTTATTTAAATAAATAAAATTATAACAACTAAATTATAAGGATAAAAAGGGATTTTTTTGTTAAAAATAATAAAAGTAAAATTAATTAAAATAATGATAAACTACAAATTAAAAAGCTAGTTTGAGGTAACATATTAAAAATGCTTTAAGTTAGTAAAATAATTATAAACTTATAATGATTAACAAATAATATTTTTTTAATATGATTTAATAAGTTAACTTATTTGTCAGCAGACTCTTAACTTTTATACTTCGTAAACAAATTTCAAGAACAGACTTATAGTATTTTAAAACAAGAGTTGAGATTAATAAAGATGGTCCAATTTTTTACCCCTTAAAAAATTTGAAACATAATTTATCACATTTAAAGAGAACAAAATGTAAAAATTTTAGCATTAGTCTTAATGTAAGCTAAACAACCTTAAATCTTAATAAAAACAAAGCGGAGAAGTGTAGTTTTAATGTTCTGATAATTTTTTAAATTAGAAGTTTCGTTAGTGTTAGTCTTAGTGTAGTCTTAAGTACGCTGACTCTAAAATAAAAATACAAATAAAATAACAAATATTAGAGACGAAATTTAATTTTAAAGTTTTACACTTTTTAAAAACACTAGTAATACCAGATTTTCTGTAACATTATTAATAAAGTAAAAATATGAATTTCCACATTATAAAAATGGGGCAGCAACATTTATATATTTGGGGTATAATGGGGTTATTTTAAAATTCATAATAAATATAAATTTCGTCCGACTATACTATGTAAGTAGATTTAGGAGACAAATGTGAAATCTTTCTCAGAAAATTATATAAATTATAAATGTTTTTGATAAGATAATAAGAGTAAAATTTAATAAATATATGATAAACAAAAATTATAAAGCAGCAGTAACATATTAAATAATGCTATAAGTTGGTTTATAATGGGTAGAGATATTTGTCACCAGATCTTAACTTTCATATCTTGTATCATAACAAATATCTAAAACTCAATTTTAAAACAAGAGTAGGATTATTAGAGTCTTACCCCATAAAAAATCTGAAATGAAGTTCCACAGTTTATAATAGATAGAAAATAGATTTTTATTTTAAATCTCTGATTTTAAGTTAAATAAGTCTTCAATCTGAATCACATATAGCATAAATAGAATTTAATAAGAACTTTAATTTAAACTCAAAATGAATAATTTATTATGAATTGAAATTAAATGCACAGAACTAAAAAAATATAAGAAATTAAATGCAACAGAACTAAAAAAATTAAATGCATGTGAAAAAGATTTAAGTAGTCAACGGTTAAAAAAAAGATTTGATTTTTCGGTTTTGAAGATTTGAGCTGATTATTAACCTTATAAAAACAGATGCCAACACACTCCAAACCATATAGTGAATTGATTGACATTTGTATTCTGTTCCTATTTTCTTTTGTTTGTCTCTCCATACACATAAACAATGAGAAGCTTTATCTTTTAATTGGTAATGAATTTGGCAAGAATACTAAACAACCTCGTAAGCGACTTATAATCAAGTTTGTCTTCTCAAAAGATATCATTCTCATCAAGAGAGTATAAGACTGGAAACATTCCAAGCCCATTGTTACATGTTCTGGTTGACGCTAAAGATTCAACAGCTATTATGTCTCAACAAACAACAACACACAACCGATTCTGTCAAGATTCAAAACCATCTGGTCTAAAGAGTTGGTGTGCAAGTAATGAAGGATTCTTGTTCCAAGAAGATTATCAATGAAACAAGAAACC
>PGWS01020874.1:0-21168 GCA_002896235.1 Cicer reticulatum
AACACATTTACGAAAGCGCTTCCGTTTACAGCGCTTTTTTTGACAAGCGCTGTAAAATCATTATAACGTGATGCGCCAAACGTTATATGACCTACTACAGCGCTTGTTTTACAGCGCTTTACATAAAAAGCGCTGTAATAGGTTCCGTTATTTTTAAAATATATTTACAACAGCGCTTGTGTTTAGAAAGCGCTGTAAAATGGGCGCTGTTAAATGTCATTTCTGGCGTAGTGAATTTATTTTTTTCTTTATGATTGAAATAATAATTAATCAACGGTGTTTCCATAAAAATAAAAATATTATAACATTAATATTACCATCAAAAGATTTATTTTCAAACACTAATATGTATATGAGTCGGGTTTATTGATGGAGTCACTAATATTTATTTATTTATTTATGATTTTTTTTATGCAAAATTGAGATTCAATAATTGTATTAGCCATGAAAATAAGTGATACTTATTTGTTTTTATGTTGTTTATCAAAATTTGATGATTGTCTTAGTCGTGAAAATGAATAATATTTATGAGTGATGATATTGATCGTTTGTTAAAATTTTTAAAATATTCATTTATTCTCTACTTTAAAATCACTTTACGTCGTGGTTTGAAAATTGCGATTAGATATATTGTCTTTTAGGATAAAAATCTTTCAATTTCTTAAAAGAAATTAAAATTGTGGTGTTTAAAGTGTAATTTAAAGAAAATAATGTATATATGTTTAAAAGTAGCAACATTAATTAAACATGTATTCATCATAACTATAGTAATAGATGTCCCTATTTATTTTCCAAAATTGAGAGGGTGGGGGGCAACGTGTATGGTTAAGCATTGGTATCAAAATGTAAAGGTGTGTGCATGTGCTTGATTCCATTCCACTAAATTGACATACTCTTGTGGTTGAGGATCCTCGAATCTTTGACACTGACAATGTGAGACGAGGTGAGTTTAGCACTCTTGATAATATAAGTGGTATAATTAATTTCGAGTGATTAAACAAACTTTAGTTAACGATAAATATTTCAAATACTCTTAATTCAAAGCATTCTTAAAATATTTTTTCATCAAAATTTTATTTATTTATTGACTAAATTTTAAAAATATATAATCCTTTTTCTTTTAAAAGTGAGTGATTTAGATGATAAATTAAAATTACTATTAATTTGTTAATATAATTAAAAAATGTGTCACTCTTTGGAAAAAAAAAACTTAGAAATTGCTGTTTACATTCAAATTGTTACACCAAGAAACTTAGTGCTCCAATTAGCTCATAATTTTTTTGTTTTTTTCAATTTTGTGATATGAAAATTTTTAACCAAACAAAAACTTTGGTACATAAATTCTATTTAACACAGGGTACACAACAAGAAGCAACACATAATTCACCTGGCAGCAAGATGATAGGCAAGAATAATACCGTCAGTGGTTTACATGATTATTTATCTGTTTCTTCTTTATACACATTTTTACTGCCAAAATCATGTGTTGTTTAGTAAATTTTCATTCGGTTAAAATTTTACATGACAAAGAGTGTTTAAAGTAATATATGTGGTAATTGATTTTATTAATAATCATAATGGTAGTCTACACTACCATTCATCTTTTAATTATAGTTGAATTTAAATATTTTAATATTGTTATACTGAATATTATATTTTAGATTAAAAATCGTTACTTCACAATTACATAGGAGTTTTTAATAATATTGACTATTTTATTTATGAATAATATCTAAATATCAATTTCCTCTCTATTTAGTGTTGTTAAATTTTTTAAAAATTAAAATAAAATAATCATTATTATATAACTACTAAAGGACGTTGCATCTAACATTACCTTAATTTAAGTGAAATTGAATTTAGAGATCTTGAATTCAAACTTTATGGATATAAAATTAAAGGGAAAACTCCTTTTTAGTGGTTAGCCAAGTTTTTTTTTAATGGAGACTAGAGGTTAGTGTAATTCGTTGATATAATTTACCTATAACATAGTAAAATAAAAAATGCCTTAATGCAATAAAAAAAAAAAACTCGGCAATTATTTGTTTCCACCGTAACAGAAAATTATTTTTTTTTAGTCAAATAATTTATTGGGTATTTAAAACAGTTTTGAAACAAATATCTGGCCCATAAAAGACGTTTGAGGCTTTGAGACTGGTTCTAATTGGGCTTGTAGTGAAAAGCCCGTATATGTTTACCAATGAAAATAGTTTTAAATTAATGGGACTTAGTTTGTATCATATCAAATACTCCGTCTGATTATTTTTATATTAGAAGTTAAATTAAAAATTTAGTCATTAAAATTTGATGTATTTTATTTTTATTTATATTATGAATTAGATACATAAATTTTATTGACAAAATTTATTTAATTGTCTTTTATCAAAACAACTGAAGAGAGTATTTAGTAGTTTGATCTTGAAGATCACTTATAAGAACCAACTATTATTTTACAAGTATTAACTCAAAATTACAAAGAGTAAGTTTGACCTCATAAAACATGTGTCAAAAATATTACTCTATGAAAAGCTACAGTTAGATAACGATAGTTGGAAATGTTAAAGTATGGGTAGCTTGTATATAATTTTTGCTTAAAAATATTTGGTTGAACGGATACTATACAATTTTACATTTCATTCGATCAAATAAAATAGTGGAAAATTGTTGATAGGGCATTGAGTTTTTTACGTAGGTTGCAAAAAAATGTGATAAATTGTCAATTGATGATGATTAAAATTTGTACGATTAGGGAAGATACTTCTGCAATATTAAATCTTATAATCACTCTAATATACACGAGTTGTTTGAAGTGAAAACTCTAAACATCATATTTGTTATCCATTGGATAACTAAGTTCAAACTAAGGTGATATCCAAATTGGATTTAAGGAACATTGTGAATGACAAATAATTTAACCAGGAGGTCCAATACAAAGATAAATCTATTACTTTAAATTTTAGAAGGATTTTATCTTTTTATTTCCTCAATTGTGATCTTGAATAAAAATTTTAAAGAGGAAAGTTCGTGTATTAGCTTAGAGTGACTATATATATTGCTATTTTATCTTCTTATATTTTTGTTGAAAAAAAATCGATAAGTTTAAATTTTTTTCATTTAATCTCTTATATTATTGAATATGAGTTTTAATATAAATTTTGTTTTGACAAGACAACTACAATATTTGATGAATTCTTGAAAAATTGTTTTTAAGCATCCTTTAGGACCAATTATAATTTTTGTCAAATACATCTACAAATTCTGTCAGGAGAAAATAAAAACAAAAAATTTAAGGAAAGCCAACACAAAAAGAGAAGAGGCCGACAATCACAATAGAGCAAATTATGGAAAAATTATAAGGTTGTTTAAATTTGAACATGGGTAATTGTGGTCAAAATCAAAATCTCATGACAAATATAGACATAAGATAGAAAATCAAGTTAGGTATTGAAAAAAGTCACTGGATGAATGATCATCAATGCACAAATCATATTTAACAAGTGACTCTTGGAGCTATTCAAGAAGAAAAAAAAACACATGAATGAACTAGATTCACATTGAAATGAGAGAGATTATAACGTGGTGCAGGTGTTAGACTATATGGTTGAAAGATGACTTTTAAAATTTGATTGGTACTACTTTTATTTACAAGATACATCTTCTTTTTGATAGCCTATAACATAAGAACTACATAGTGAGCATTCATGAGATGAGTCATGTTTTAATTTTTTTTTCTTCATGAAGTATCTGAGTGAGGACAAAACATGCTGAAAAAGAGTTAGTCATGTTAGTTTGTGGAGATAGTCGAAAATTCTTCAAGTGCTTTGGGACGTTACAAATGGTATATGGGAAAACCTTTTCCAATACAATGTAGTACATGAAAATAAACTAGGCAGATAGTTAGTGGGCATGTGATGTTTGAGACTAACGATAAGACAAAGTGGTTCTCAGTGCACAAAATCATGTTCAATGAGCTATTTCAGACATGCTTCAAGAAAAACATGACACATGGATGTATCGATTTTTCATTGAAATGAGAGAGATCCTGAGACCGTGCATATATATGAAAGTGTATGGTTGAAATATTACTTATAAATAACTGATTATTACTACTTATAATAACAAAAATGCATCTTCTTATCGGTATCTCATAATTACATAGACGTATCTACTATAAAGAGAATAGGGGCTCTTGCTCCAACAAAAAAACTAAATTTCTTTCGATTAAAAGTATTAATTTTTTTAAGTGTACATAAAACTTCGTAGTCTAGACCCACTTACTAGTCACACACATTATTTTTTATACACTCACAAAAATTAAATTTACATTTTTTATATTCTAACTTTGTCAAAAAATAAAATAAAAGTTTTTCCACGATTTCCAACCACACTCTATTTCTCTCAAACGTTACCTATTTTTCCTTGTTCTTACTTTTCTATCATAACATCATCATCAACAACTTTTTTTGGTCGCTTCCTATTACTATTACTTTATCTTGAACCATTTTAAAGTTTAGATTTTTAACTTTCCATCAACTAAGTTTTACTACACTAAGGTCCATTTTCTCCAAAATCACCACTCACAATCACAACAATATTTAAAGGTTAGATTTTTTATTTCATTAATCAACTAATTTTTTTTTCCTGTTCTCTACAGCATTGGTAAATTAGTAGAAATATGGTTTTTTTTTTATTTGTTGTTATATTTTTCTTTTTGAAAAAATAAATTTTTTTTGAACTTCTTAAACTTAAACTATATTGCCATTTTTCCCCTTCCTAAAATGAACATTTATTAAAGTTTTTTGAAGTTATAATTAACAATATATCAATGGTAACAATTTAACGTTGTAGTAGTTAAAATTTAAAATGTTATTACCTTTTATTTCAAAAGGAAATTACATCAGAATTTCAAGAATTTGTTGAAGGTGAAAAGTTAACACCATTAAGTTAGTTTTGGTTTGTAGAAAATAGATTTTTAGAAGTGATTTGAAAAATCTCCTATTGATTTAGAAGAGAGGAATAAAATATCGTAGTATCATTCAAATGATCGAGATAACATTCAAATAGCTAATTTGTAGAAAAATAATTTGTCAGCATAACTTTCCACCCCGACAAATTAGAATTTTTTTTCGAAAATTTAATCTTGATTGATTTTAAAATTTGGTAATTGATTGGAGTATAGTGTTTCAAAAGATGCTGTATTTTGTTTAAGTTGTTATCTCATGAAAGGTGATTTTGGAAAACAAAAAAGCGGTGATGCTTCTCAATTGACTGTTTTTAAATTGGAAGAAAATGAAAAGTTTAAAATACATGTTGGAAATTCTATAAGTATTGAAAATCAGGCAAGAAGAAAAGTTGTCAAACTTGATGAATCAAAAACAACGTATTGAAGTTATTATTAGTAAACAATCAGACTTGATGAAAAAAGAATATAGGATTCATTTGACTTCAACAATTGATTGCAATCAATACCTCTTGAAGTAGGGGTTGACATTTTGTAGTCACGACGGGCCAATATTCATTCAAAATAATAAAGTAATTTTTTCGAGTTTATTGTTGAGACAAAATCTCTCTCAAATGTTTTAATGATAACAAATTTATTTTAAAAATTATGATTATATATATCATCTAACTTATGCTATTGAGCGTATCAATTTTAAAAAACAAGTCATTTACATTCTTGATCAAATGAAAATTTTACACATATGAATTTGTCCTCTTAAGATATGATAATACTACTTTTAACCTAAACATTCAAAAAGGACGGCCAATTGAGGAAAATTACTAATCAAAAAGACTTGTACAAATGTTAGAGGATAAACAATATAGAAGAGAGGGTGTACTTATTTCTCCAATCGCCCTTGCACATGGGGAAAATGAATAAAAGTATCAAAGTACAAAAGTGTATTTAATTTATTACTATTATTTAGTATCTATATTATGTATAATTATTAATGTGTCATGAGTTACAAATTAAAGTACAATCAAATATATAATTTTCTACATACAAAACTAAAATGGAGTAATCAACCATTCTGATCAGTTTTAATTGATCTCATCTGTACATGAAAAATATATTGACTACTCAAAAGACAAAGAAGACTCTTCATATTCAGCTTTATATGAGTGTTATTATTGTGTGTTCGGGAGAGAAAACTATTTACCATTTATAAATAAAAGAATAATGTGTTAATATATTATGTTGGGGTACTTCTCTTTTATAAATTGTATTGATAAAATTGAATATATATTATTGATATAACTACTATATCAATAATCATTTGACAATTGAGACATAAAACTTCATATTGATTTTTCAAAATAATGTGGAATTAATGTGAAAGATGTTGGGACAAACGTTATGAAATAATAAAATGAACGTGTAATATAAAGTAAGTGAGCCTGATTAAGTAATTATTAAATTTATTTTAGTCAAAAAAGATGGTGAATTATTTGGTTTTAATTAGGAAGATAAAAAACAACTTTTTATACTAAAATTTTAAGAGGAGAGAGTATGATGTATCCATTTAAAGTAAGAAATATTTTTAAGATCTTTTAAACACTTATAAAACTACTTAGTTGTGATAGACATGCAACTGTCATATTTGAAGAAATATAAAACAATTTTTTAATTAAATAGAAAAAATAAAAGTGGAATAATTTAATCTTTAAGCAATTAAACCAACGTTGGGAAACAAACAATTAAGTGCTTACAATAATTCAATGAGACAATCCAGTCCCTACAACATTAAAAAGTCCTGAAACTATTTATTTTTCAATGAATTAATTAGTTTTTTATTCATTTTTTCTTTAGCATTCAAATGAAGTTATTTAAAGAAAAATTATTATTCAATTAAATATATTAACAATACTTGACAATTTCTCTCATAAAAAAAATACTTAGCGCCAATTGTTTTTTAAAAAAAAATCCCCATCATAACCAAAAATTGGAACTAATAATGTCCCTAAAAACAAAATACATGTTTATTAATTTGGTTCATAATTACAATTATATATCTATGTAAATGATTATTGTTTCAATGTAAAGAACAACAAGGACGATTTTGTATGACGGATAAATTAATTAGGGGACTTTTATTATGTAGGAAATAAAAAATGCATCTTTGTAATTATTTTCAATAATTGAATTTTTTTTTAATTATCGTAAAAGATTAAATTGTTTAGCTTATTAAAATGGTTCATGTTAATGATTGAGTTGTCTTGGATTTTATTTTGGAAATGGAAAAATATTTTAAAGTTTTTAGAGACTATATATTAAGCATGATGAAATTTAATATCAGATTTTAAAGTGATTTTTTTAAATTTAATTTAAAATTACTAAATTAATATAATTAATATTATATAATATATTTTTTTAAATTGATTAATATTGTGAGACAATATTAAATTTAAAAAAAAATTCTATGTTTTAATGTTAAAAAATATTAAAATATGAGACTTTTGTATTAACTAAAATATTTTTTTGATATCTTTAATTAAGTATTTTATTTTTCATAAAAATAAAAAAATAGTTTTTAGTGGCGTCACCCTTCGAATCTATGATATTAAGTCTTATAATTTTTTCTTGTATTGAAAATGGATTTTATCAATCATTTAAAATGTCCCTTGTACTTAAGGTTTTGATTGCAAGTGAGAGAATAATGATTTTCCTAACATTAAATACTTATTGAAAATGTTATTAAATGAATTTTTAAATGGCAAAACTTAGGAATACTTCTTATTCTTATGGTGTTGATAATGTTGTTTTCCTATAAAAATGAAATTAGACATGTGGAGAGAGTTTTTCTTTTGACAATACATGTTGAGAGAAGGTTGGTTTGGGTGTGTGTCTGTATTTTTTGTTTTGTGAGTATTAGTATTTCACTTGTTCAACTTTAATAGGAGAACAATATAAATTTTGTATAACATCATAAAGAACACCATCTAAATTTTGTCCATTTTAATGTACAAATTATAATACGATTATTTAAAAGTTATAGAGTGTAATTTTATAAAATCATGAAAATATAACTTTATCAAAATCATAGAACTTTATTAATTTTAACTATGAAACCCAAAATACATTTATCAAATGGATACAAGACTTATATAATAGTATAATTACTAAGCCATCTCTTAGAGTTTAGAGCAAAATAAGAATATTAAAAATCTGTTGTTGATTTTGATGACAATTTCTTAAATTAACCATCAAATAATATTTTTTAGGTAAAAAATTGAGAGTGTAAATGCATTGCAACGTAGAAATGATATTAACGTTGCATTTAAAAAAATCCACTTATTAATCTGCAATTTATAAATAAATTTCAGTAAATAAAATAAAATAATTAAAAGTTTGAGGGGATTAATGCAAAATTAGGAGATACGTGGAATCCAAGAGGATATAAAACTAAATATAAAAGAAAAAGATTGCACTGTAAGAATACCAAACGTGCTAACTAAAACGAAAAATGGGAAGATATATTGATTGCAGTAAAAATCATTCCAAATAAACGAGAAGCGGAGAATCCCACCAAGTAAAACTTCGAGTGTACAACGAGTGATAGCAAATATATCAGTATATGTGTTCCCTATGAATATGAGAGATGTGGAACTGCATTTGTCTTGAAAAAAAATATGCAATTCAATCATCTAGTCTTCAACTTCCATGGCTCAAGATTTGATTATTAAAAAGATTGGGCAACGAACAAAGAATCACACTTTATCCAAAGACAAAAATCAACTTTTAGAGTAAGTGATCTCAATAACATACATGACAGCAAAAAGTTCAGCATGAAACGTAGTAACATCCAAGTAATCTGAGAAATAACCAACAATAACGCCACTTGAATACTTAAAAAAATAGCATCAAAAATAAATTAAAAGACCAAGATTACGTCTAGAGACGTCTGTGAGTATTACATTTAATCAACCCACAATGAAGTTTCAACCAAATAACTTGTGTACTAACATATGCTTTAGGAGCACGACAATCAATAAAATAAAAAATTGAAAAATAAAAAATTCTTTCATTAATGAAAATGCAACACCTTTAGAAAATCTACGTGAGAGAGATCCAGAAGAAGAAATATAATGAATAGCACACTTAATGATAATCCACTCGTCACCATCAACTAAAATAATTAACAATATATTTTGAAGACTTTAATTCATATATACTAACAGTGTAAAAAGTTTTTACACTATTAATCAATCACAACTCTTAAAACATTAGAGAATTTTGACTTTTATCATAATTACTTCTAAATTATACTTTTTATATATTTATGATGTGCTAAGAATGTAAATTTTTTATGGTGATAGTGTATGAAAAGTAAACTCATATTTAAAAATGTGTTATCCACCAAAGTGTTTTTAAAAGTTCCTTTAGCACAACCATATTACTCTTTTCACATTCTATCCACTTCAATAAAGACACATACATCGCACCATGAATCATGGAATGTGTGTTGCTGGCATTATTCATAGCATTTTTATAGTTCTATTATTGCAAAAAGGGCTTGCTGTAATATCAGAATTCAGAATACATATCTTAGATAGCACAAGTTGCAAGAATCATCTTTTATTCACCAAAAATGAAGTTTAAATCACAATAGATCATTGATATTGCAAACAGATCAACTGCAATAAGATACAAAAATTTGAGAGAACATGCATCCTAAGGACAAAACATGCATTCAAATTCCCTCTATATATTCATATCAGCAATCTCTTAAATTAACAATGGAAAGTGGATACTGTTTTTTTCTAAATATTTCAGCATTCACATTATTAATAATGGCTATGTAATGCAAAACAAAACATTCCCAAATATCAATCATTTGATTTGGGAATTTGGTGACAAGAATATAAATTACTGTAATACAAGGTTATAAACCCTAAACCTACACAATACAAGGTTATAAACATAGATCTACAATTGCAATTATGGTTGCAATGCAATGGTTTCGGGAAATCTCCGAATGCAATTGTGGCCGCATCAACTTAATATCTACAATTATTCACAACATCAAAAGATTTTTGATTGCATCGCAAAAACAATTGTAATTGAAACATTTCTAAACATAACCACCATTAACACAACATAAAGAACTTTGATCATTTGGTAATCTAAACAATTCTAGGCTTTAATGAAAATGATACACAACCGCAATTATAGTTGCAATGCAAAGGTATTTCCGAACCACTGACTGCAATTGTAGCTGCATCAACCATATTTATGATTAAATTCACACAATTCCAAAAATCACATAGCAACTGCAATTTGCGACTGCATCGGCCATATCCATCTACAACTTTTTCAACAATATCAAAAATCACATTGCAAACACAATTGCCATTTAAAATCTTACTATTACTAAACATAACCGCCATTAACACGAATTTAATTTGAACCATTGATCCATTCACCGGCATCAGATGCCAAAAAACCCTACCAAAGGAGCAACATCTTTAGTCTCTCCAAGCCTCTCCATCGGCGACTCATTGATAATCTTTCTTAACTTGTTCCTCCGACCTCCCTCCAAAGAACATCTCCGTCGCAATTGGTCCCGGCGCAACGCAATTCGCTGTGATCCCCGTCCTTCACTCTTTTTGCCAAAATCTTCGTCATCGCCTCAACCGCCGCTTTCGCCGCCGTTATTACGCAGCAAAATCCCGGCCTCAACGCCGCAACCTGCGACGACGAAAACAGTATAATCCTCCCGCCGCCGCCGCGTTTTAATCGATTCGCCGCCTCACGCGCGCATAAAAACGCGCCACGCGCGTTCCACTTCGAAAAACGCGGTCGAAGCTTTCCGTCGAAGTGTTAGCCTACGGAGGGGTAAGTGCTGTCGATGGTTCTGCTGAATTGACCAGGATGTGAACCGGCGAGTTGAAAGCGCGTTCGGCGGAGTCGAAGAGGGAGTGAACTTGAAGCCGGATCGGAAGATGTCGGCGCGAACGACAATGGCGCGAGGGAGGATGGAGCCGGCGTTGATGTCAGCGGCGAGTGAGTCGGCATTGAGCTGAGTTGGAGGAAGAGTGATTGATGACGAGTCGAGCACCGAGTGAACTCAGGGTGGAGAGCGATTTCTCGACCGATTTCCGCGAGACGAACCGGTTACTATTGCAACTCGGTCGTGAAGAGGAAGTGACTCAGTGGAATCGTTCGAGTTAGTAAGTTGTTGTTTTGTTGTATCATTCAGTTATTGATGTTTTGAATTGTTGCTAATAACACTTGGAGCTTTACTAGGTGAAGAGGTTAAGCTTGAAGAACTTGCAAAAACTAACTGGATAATAAATAATAATATAATAATAATAATATAATGCATGGTACACGAGATAAACTTTTTCGATTGATTAATTGAAGCTTAAAAATATTTAAAAATTTCGTTTCTTTTTGTTTATTTTGTGTAAATACTTTTTTTTTTAATGTCAATTTAAAATTTTTCAACACCATTAATCACCCACCAAACATAATTAACCACATATTTAAAGAGGTTGAATTCATTCAATCTAAATCTCCTTAAATCTCTCGTCCTTTCTCTATATGTGATTTTACCTGTCTTCTAATTTTGTCATGATTCAAGTTATGATTTTTTAGATTATGTAGGTAAATTTTATATAATTTAAATCATTTGATCTGTTATTAAGGATTTATGAAAATTTAACGGTGTCAATAAAAGTGTATAAGATGTTTATTTTTATACATCTCAATATATAACAATAATTTTATAATCGTGTAAAATTTACAGCATAATCTATATGATTAATTTTTTATTTCAAATAAAAATAAAATATAAAATTAATGTGAAATAAGAGAGTGAGAAAGGTTGGATCGAGCCCTACTCAAGTTTAAATGTGATTAATCATAATTTCAAACTACTTTAATTTGCATGTAATTGAACACTTACAAAATATAGTTTGTTAAGATTAAACTTGTGGTCAGTTAATTTTAGCTTTTTTGCGGTTTCAATCTCCTATTTTACCAATTCACAATATTGATTCTTGTTTTTAAATTGACAGTTTTTGTCTTTATTATAATTTTTAAACTAAAAATAACAATGTGACTATTTAAATAATATAATTTATGATACGTTTAATATAAAATATTAACACATATAATTACAATAAAACTCAAAAAAATTAATTTCAATTTTTAAAAAGTTTTTATTTTTATTAATTCTAATTAATGATATATGAATAATTAATGTATTTTAAATTAATAATATCATGAAATTGTATATTATTTATTTAAAATAGAAGAAAGACTCATTTTAGTTCCTTAGACATTCTTAAAGACCTATTTTAGTTCTTGAGAAAAATAAACTGTGTCAAATTAATCTTATGTAAACTACATTTAAAAAATTGAATTTTTTTTTTGTTAACTTGTCCGATGACAAGTCAACTTGATTCTATTGCATGTAATTTCTTTAAAAAAAGGACAATTAGATAATTGACACTTATCAAATAAACAATTTATCTATACAACAAAAATTTCACTAAATTATAATATAATTTAAAAACACCAATAATATCTAAATTAAACCACAACCGATTTGTGCTTATCACTTAAATGTGAATAAAAATTCACATAAAAAAAAAAACAGATAAAAAATACAATTAAATTAAATCAATGTAAATAGTTAACACAATTTGTCATCTTTTAACTCAATTAACTACCTATTTGAACTGTGATCCAACCATTTTATTGCTAAATTCTATTTCAATATATCATATTTGAAAAGAAATTACTCAATCAAACTTTTTTTCAGTGAAAATTAGTGAAAAAGATTTAAAGTCAAATGAATTTGATTGGCAAATATTAAAAATTAGAACTAATCTTTTGCACTAATGAAGCCTGATTTTTTGTTTATATATTCCAAAAATCTAGTAGTCTACTACACACTACAAAATTCCCAAATAACAACAGTGTATATATATATAGCAAAAAAAAGAAAAAGAAAATCCAAAATGCCAAGGCAATGATAGTCGAGCTAAACACCACTCAAAAAGAAGAATAAAATTAAATTTACAGACCATTGATCCTTTAATTCAAAATTTCTTAAGCAAGTGATTATTTTTTACCAATCAGTTAGTCTTCATCCATTCCAGGAGCAGGTTGGTCTCTCCTTGGGCCACCAGCAGGTTTTGACATAATAATCTGAAAATATCACAATACAATCTCCATAAATAAATCAATGCAAAGAAAAATAGATAGAATAAACTACCATTGAATCTGCATTTAGGGCGATTTTGGTAAAAATAGCTTATAAAAATAACTTATGACATGTTCATAATCTCTCCTGATTAGTTGATGAAAATAACTTACAAACTTATATAAAAACAGTTTAACCACATTTCTGATTTTGATTTTGATTATAGAAATAGCTTCTACATAAACATAAACACTTGCATGATATGTTACATATTCCATAAGCTCTTAATTAAGTTAATCTAGTTTACTGAAAATCTTTACTACAAAATTACCTGATCAACTCGTAGTATGGTGCATGCAGCATCTGCAGCGTATTTAAGAGCAAATAACCTGAGCATAAAAAACAATATAATGAAGTTAGAATTCCATATGTTAAGTTTAATTCAAGGCAATGTTGTTTATTCGAGAAATAGCAGTTATTCAAATTTCATTAAGCAACGGTGCTACAAGAACCGCAATTTGACAACATTTTTATATTAAATAACATTAGCATTTGTTTAAATTCCACTTCATTGCTGCGCCACTAATTAACAACGTGATTCCAAGAAAAAAATTATTTTACTGAATCTAGCGTGGAAAGAAAAGAAAGCCCAATCACACAAGAACTATTAATTATTGTATTCAAATTTGTAAATGATAACAAGGCTATTTAGAGACACAACACTACAATAAGAAAAGATTACTATGAAGCACAAATACTGACACCGACATCAAACACGACACTGACACATCGACACCGGTATAATTTGAAAAAAATGAATTAATTCAATGTAATCAAGATATCAATGTGTCGGTGTACATGTGTCGGACAATGAAACACGATCATAAGCGTCGATGCTATAGAGGTTGATTATTTGCTCAAACAAGCATTAGAAAAATAGCTTACTTAGTGACATAGAGATCCCAGACTCTCATGGTTGAGACATCCTTGTACACACCTGTTTCCAAATCAATGCGAACTTTGGTATTTCAGAGCATGTTCTGCATAAAGAGAAGATATAATCTCCATTGCATTTAGTCCAGCACTAGCACAAAGTTCTCGGAATCATCTCGAAGCTTTCAGCCAAATTCGCTATAAGCATTACTGATCGCATCATGTAGATGCCAGTAAAATTATAGTGACACATTAAAATTTCCTAGATCAAGTTGGGATTTTAGAACACGGTCATGTTAATTATGCCAACTTTACTAACTCCATTAAACTCTAGTGAGAAAATAATCAAGATGTTTAAATAGTGAGGTATATGTTATTACTCCCAGATATATACTTATGCCGATGTTCCATACTCACAGATGGTAATATGTAAGAAATAAATACAGCATACCATATAAAAATAACAGTCAAACTAAGGACCCATTTTTATACACTTTTTTTAAAATACAAAAATCGACTATTAAGAGTTTTTAATCTGTGTTTACAGTTTAAAAAGAAAATGAGAATCTAAAGAGAAAAAAATTAAAACTACTTAAATAGGAAATTGTTTTGAAGAAGCTGAATAAATGCAGCTTCTCAAAAACATCACTTTTCATAATTGATTTCATTTACAGCAGACCACACAACAACTTATGCTTTCCTTTAAATTCTCTAAAAAATAATGTCTAAATTATGAATACCGAAATCACTTCTTTTTTTTAATCTGTAACGTACGGGCCCAACTCTTTATAAAAGTGACTTTATCATGGTAAACAAAAACAAAGTAGCTTCTGCTTTTCCTAAAAAATCTTACGAAAAAATATCTAAATTATTGAAAAGGTCAAAAAATCACTCTTTAATTTGTAACAAACATGCCATAAATAATGAATGAGAGAAGGGTGTGTACTCCCAGTTGCTGCAATGCAACCCATGCCTTTTAGAGTAAAACGTGAGGAAATACAGAATTTACCTGTTTCCTTAAGGGAAAAGTCTTTCACCCTTTTAGCTAACTCCAATTTCAGTTGCGGCAGCCTCCAGGTACATGCAGGACTATTCTGCACATGGGCCTACAAATAATTGCACAGAACAAAAATATTTAATCAACATTTAATATTGCCAATTAGCTACAATCGAGTGAGAGAAAAATGCTTTCAAAAGTGTAAACTAAAATCAACTTTTACAATGTTCATGAGGAAATTTTTTCATATATTCACTTGTTATGCGAAGACATTTGAAATTACCTTGTAAGTGTTCACTCCATCATCAACTGCTCTTTCAAGATCATCTAGATACTATCGGTACTTCCTCGAAAACAATAGTAGGACACCGAATTTCGTCACTTCATTATTTCACAATGGTCACCTACATATCATATCATACAGAAGGGAAATCATATGCCAATACATTAAATAAAAAAAAAGAAACCATGCAAAAGACGGAACCGAGAAATATCCCTTTAACTCACCCTGGCGCACCAATTCCTCGACTGAAACAGAATCAGCATACCAAGATCATCTGGATTTGGTTGGCTAAGTTTCAGCTGTTAGATAATCATACAATAGATTAGATAAAAGTTTAAAAAGCTCTATGTAGCCGAAGAAGCACAACACTAACCATGCGACAGCACCAGTTGTTCGCAAAATCGACGAAGTTCAAACTTGAACTGATTTCCAAAACCATAAGCCTACAAGCAGAGGAATATTAGAGTTAGAAAATAAAAAGTACTCATAACCATGACTTCAAATTTGACAGAACCATTGACAATATAATTAAAAGTAATTCAATAGCATTTGACATAGGACATCTAAACAAAGTTAAAAAGGAGAAAACGGCACACACTTGTAACGTTCACAAAAATGCATAAGCCATCTCTCCTACTGCTTCCCACCACTGACATCACTTTGGCACCAGAATCTGCTACTGCCTGACAAGCTCCTCTACTTTCGCCTCTCAGTTTTTGAATAGTTTTCTAGCTATACCAATCAAAACAAGTAGAATACAAACCCATAACTCAAAACCATCAAATTAACTTTAAAAGTTCAAAGTCATCCTGAGTTCTTATCACTTGAATCAACTAATAACCAAATTATTTGTATTTCAGACTTTATAAAGTGTGCCTTCACATATTTTATATAAGCAATATGCAGAATGAGTAGATACAACAAACAAACCATGACTTGCTAAAATGAACATAGCAACAACGGAACATATACCTGCTAAATCTACAAGACAAAGAATATATACAATTTGTATAAATTACTCTCTGCTAAGGTGCTTTATAAATAGGTGACGAAGGTGATCACTATGTAAATAAACAATGATACACAAGTTTAGGATCAAATTTTATAGCTTTGCTATGCTAACACAAAACCCCATTTTAAACTTTACTTGAGAAGGGGAGTAGACCTTAAGCTCATACCACCAAACACAAATCAATAGGCCTCCTTACTAAAAAACAAGATAAATTTTACAAACAGTTAAACTGAAAAGAGAAAAGGTAATGATCAAATATTCAAATTCAATAGTCAATTTGCTATACCTGCTCAGCTGAATGTATGAGGACAGTTCCTTTAGTTTCGGTTGCAGAAGTATCAACACCACCAGCAAATACAGCAACCTTAAACAGCATTAACGAAATATTTCAGTAATAGTGCAAGCAAGCAATCCTGAGATTATATAGCTTTATCAAATGATCTATTTTATATAAACTCTACCAACATAGTGCAAACAATCATGAGATCATAAAGCTTTAAATCATCAGCATAAAGGATCAGAAAAATACAAAATTATGAAAGAATTCCAGCAAGGGAGTGTATAATACCACAGTCTAATAGAACAGCAAGTATAAAGATCTAACCTTTGCATTTTCAGTGTGCTTTATAGTCCACAGCATCAGTTCTCAAAACCATGGGTCCAGGAACCACTGCACGTTATGTCAAAACCACCTCCCAAGAGCTTGCAACACGAACATTGTCCACATTTAAAGTTTGCAGGCGTTTTTTGGGGCAAACTTGGAATCAAGCCTTGTATTTTCCAAACAAAAGAAAGGAATGCTTCAATGTTACACTGCTGCTTACAAAGCATCTCAACATATTAAAATGGATAAGCATGAGTGATATATACTCAATCAGAATAGTGAGCATAGGGTGCCCGTCTTGACCAAATTGCTTGCTAGCAACTCTCGCTCTCATTCGGGAATATAATTGTTCCTTATCACCGCACATCCATGTTCGTCTGAGCCTTCCTCTACCAGTTCGTGCTAAAGATTTTCAACTGTCTAAAACTGACAAGGAGGTTAGAGAGAGATAGGGCAGTATGAAATTTGAAGATGAGTGAGTGTTGTGTATAGCAGATTGCAGAAAATAAATTGTCTGTTCAAATTCCACTACGCTCTCAGTGCATAGCGCTACCATATCACATTATTTGACCAACAATTTGTAATAAATAGTGTATCCATAGAACACTAGTGATTTATATACAAATTTCGCTACGCTGTAGTACTACAGCGCTGTTAGGCCGCTATTTGACAACACTCATGAGTCATTACTGAGGCTCTCATCAGAAAACTAACCAAACCTTATTGATTTGCTTTAGTATATCCACTGATGATCTCACTCGGGTGAAACCCATCCTAATAAGTTCCTCTGCGCTTGTAATAGCTCCCCAGCAAACGAAATAGTCAAAATTTGCTCATCCCCAATTTCCTCTTGTTGAGCCTTATAGCCCAAAACCAAAATATTTGGCAGCAGGGTGCTGAACTTCAAGTTCATTCACAATTCGTCGCTGCATCATTTGTGACAAAGCTGTCCAAATGATTTATAACCATCTTATTCATACCTAAATAAGAAAAAACGACACATTAACTCCACCACAAACAACACCATTCTAAATCTAGCCACTCCAAAATCACTTTCTCTTGCAAACACAATACCCTAAAAAAACAATTCATCCACTCATGAAAAAGCAAAAAAATTCATAGATCCCAAATTATCTTCATAAATGAATAAAAAAAACTAAATAAATAAAAAAGAATTACTGTATTTTTTTCCGATTCACAAAATTTTTCATATGAACTAAAATAACTGTAAGCACTAGATCAACATTATTCATACCTAAATCAGGAAAAACAACGCATAAGTTCACCAACAAAAAAGCACCATTCTAAATCTAGCCACTCCAAATTAACCTTTCTCTTGCAAACACAATGCTCTAAATAATCCACTCATGAACAAGTAAAAACCTTTATAGATCCCAAATTCTCTTCATAAATGAAGAAAAAACTAAAATAAATAAAAACTACCACTTTTTCAATTCACAACAATTTTTCATAAAATAATTCCAAGCACTAGATCAACATAAAGATGCATAATCAAGGATACCCAAAACGAAAAATCTAAACTTTTTGAATCTAAAAGTTAAATGTTCAATAAACTATTTTTTTTCAATTCACAACTATTTTTTCATATGAACTAAAATAACTCTAACCACTAGATCAACATAAAGATAATGCAAAATGAAAAATCTAAACTTTTTGAATCTGAAAGATAAAAATATTCAGTAGGGATGAACATAAAACTGCAAACAAAAAACAAAGAAATGGTGAAAATGATTGTTACTACTGCTACTACAAGTACCATTTGGGCCAAGAGAAGTTCGAGTGATTATTGAAAGTTGTTTGCAAGCATCGATGTTCTTGAGAACAGCTTCATCGAGACCAGAAAGGTGTTTGTGACCTTCCTTGAGCATCGATTGCATACCGTAGGATTGAATGTTGAAACCCATTTTGTTGGAATGACGAACCCTAACCCTAACCCTAAAACAGATAAATTGGAGATTTGAAAAATTTGATGGTTATTACACTCACTCAGTGTGACTTTGACACAGTCATTCTTTTCATGTATTCATATTCATATAAGCCGGAAGCTCTTGAAGAAAGTGAAGGAAAATACAATAAAATAATCTAATATTATTTTAATTTTAATATATATATATAATTAAAATTTTTGTTTGATGAAAAATTAAGCATTCATATCCATGGCATCCATATTATTTTTTATTTTTGAGAGATTATTTTTTTTCAAGATTGTTTTTTTAGAGTTACTTAAATGTTGAGGTGTACTAATTAGAATTTTAAAAATATTATAAAAATAATAGTGTTAATGTTTGTAGACAATGTAAGAATTTAAATGACTTATAAAGATTTTGTAAAAGGACTTTTATAATAAGCATTGAAAGTTGTAGTTTAATAGATTAATATAAAAATTAGAAAAATTTTGAAAAAAATAAAATTATAAATTTGTAAGATTTCAAATAATCTTTTTGTATATTTAACAAACACTTAGTGTATAATCTTTAAGATATTTAAAGTTATATTAGTTCTTGTTAATATTTAGGTTAAAATTTTGATTGTATATATATATTATATATATAGATAAGATGATTTATGAACTCATTTTTTGTTTTAAAAAGACCATTATTACAATTTACATTGTCTTTATAATGTTTTTTTTTTAAAAAGTATTATTTGAATGGACGTTAAGAGCAAAATCATAGCTAATATTTTTATAGAAATAAGATCTAAAAAACATAGCTAATATTTCTATAGAAATAAGATTTAAAAAACAATAATTTTATTTGTGTTACGAAAAAGAACCATATATTTATAGAAATAAGACTTAAAAAATAATAGGTTTAATTGTAATTTTTATTCTTATATTTATACTTAATTTATTGAATTTATCTCTCTATTTTAAAAGTCGATAGTTTTGGTCTATTAGATTTTTGAACTAAAAAAAATGACGATTCAATATATTTTAAATGACGTGACATACAATTTTATGATATATAACTATTTAGATGTATTAGTTATTCATATGCTATTAATTAAATTTAAAATATGAAAAATTTCCGAAATTGAAATTTAAGTTTTCACGGTATTTTATTTTCATTTCACATATGTTAATCATTCTACATCGTTATCACATGTTACGTTATTTAAAACATTTCACATCATCGCTTTTTAATTAAAATTGTCGACTTTTAAAATAAATGGACCAATTTCGTGAATCGGTATAAATAAAGGAACTAAAATTACAATTAAGTGAACATAATAATTTACTTGTGTTATGAATAAATAAGAGAGATATGTAAATGCATTAAAGAACAAATGAGAGATAACAAAGAAGGAGACAAAAAATTTGATGATTGTATATATCATATATCTCACATCTTTAATAATAAAAAGAGTAAATATCCATTTTTGCTCTTAAATATGTATTTTGTTATCACTAAAAGTACAAACACATCAAATATGTCTTTTTGTAAGCAATTTATTTTATTTTGTAGATCAAATTGACTAAAAAATATATTTAAAGACTAAATTAACTAACTAAAGACACATTTAAAAATTAAAATGACTAATAAAATATATATTTGAATTAATCTTCGTAATTTTACATTAAAAGACTATTATAATAATATCACATTTAAAAAATATCAAACTATAGTGTTGACAGTCTATAAAGGAAATGAGAAAAGGAATAAAGGAGAGGACATAAATGAAGGGAAGAGAGAAAATAAGAAAACAAAAGAAAAATAAAAAAATCTTTGTAAATAATCAAACAAAATTCAACCAAATATTTGTGTTAAAAAATAATTCATTAAAATTATTTTATTTAACAAAACGATATTTGTTCATTCAATCGATCAAACAAAATTCAATCAAATAAACATTATAATAAATAATTCATTAAAATGATTTATTTTTTACTTAAAAAATGACATTAATTAATTCAAGTCAATAAAAATTTCATCGAAAATACATGTGAAAACCACTAGCCTATAAATTCGGGTGAGAATAGATCAGGTCAAACTTTGAAAGGTCTGAGCCAGCCTGACCTACGATTAATTTTTTAAGAAGTCTGACCTACGACCTATCATAGGTTTTATTTTTATTTGACCTTTTTAAAAAATTTATTCACATTAAAACATTTAAATACTCTACTCATACCACGTGATACTCTCCACATATCAATATCAATAT
>PGWS01020878.1:0-11348 GCA_002896235.1 Cicer reticulatum
ACTAGGAGAAACCTTAGTCAGTTTTGTAACTTTACAGCCTTTGTATCTCAGATTGAACCTAAGAACATTAAGGAAGCCCTGTTAGATAGTGAGTGGATACTTGCTATGCAAGAGGTGTTAAACCAGTTTGAGAGAAACAAGGTGTGGAGTTTAGTACCTAGGCCAGAGGGTAAGCACATCATAGGAACCAAATGGGTGTTCAGAAACAAGTTGGATGAGAATGGTGTGATAACCAGGAACAAAGCTAGACTAGTAGCCAAGGGTTATAGTCAAGAGGAGGGAATAGATTTTGATGAAACCTATGCCCCTGTAGCTAGATTAGAAGCCATAAGAATTTTATTGGCTTATGCTTGTATAATGGACTTTAATCTTTATCAAATGGATGTGAAAAGTGCCTTTTTCAATGGTGACCTTCAAGAGGAAGTTTTTGTTAGCCAAACACCTGGTTTTGAAAATCCTGATTTTCCTAATCATGTGTATAAGCTCTCAAAGGCCCTCTATGGGTTAAAACAAGCTCCAAGAGCTTGGTATGAGAAGCTCAGCAATTTCCTTATTCAACAAAATTTTTTAAGAGGAAATGTTGACAAGACCCTTTTCACAAAAACTACTGGAAATGATATCTTGCTTGTCCAAGTATATGTTGATGACATAATATTTGGATCTACAAATAATAAATTGTGCAAAGAATTTGAAAATTTGATGAAAGGTAAATTTGAAATGTCAATGATGGGTGAACTATCATATTTCTTGGGATTTCAAATTAACCAAAGCAAGCAAGGCATTTTCATTAGTCAATCTAAATACTGTTCTGATTTGATAAAGAAATTTAACTTTGAAAATCTTAAGTCCATTGATACACCCATGAGTCAAGGAAATTACTTAGACCGAGATGAGAAAGGCAAACCTGTAGATGTTACTAGATTTCGTGGTATGATAGGATCTTTGCTCTACCTTACAGCAAGCCGACCAGACATCATGTTCAGTGTTTGTATCTGTGCAAGGTATCAATCAAATCCAAAGGAATCTCACCTCAGTGCAGTTAAGAGAATTTTCAGATATCTGGTAGGAACTAAGAATCTCGGATTGTGGTATCCAAAAGGATCAACCTGTACCTTAGTTGGTTACTCAGATTCAGACTTTGCCGGATGTAAACTCGACAGGAAAAGCACCTCAGGAACATGTCATTTACTTGGAAACTCTATTGTGTCATGGTTTAGTAAGAAACAGACAAGCATTGCTTTATCAACTGCTGAAGCTTAATATATTGCAGCTGAGAGCTGTTGTGCTCAGATACTTTGGATGAAACAACACTCATTGGACTTTAGTGTTGACTTGGGAACAGTACCTATCATGTGTGATAACACAAGTGCAATAAGTATAACCAAGAATCCAGTAATGCACTCCAGGACCAAACACATTGAAGTAAGACATCATTTTATAAGAGATCACTTTCAAAATGGAATCATTAAGCTTGAGTATGTTAACACTGCCGAACAGCTAGCTGACACTTCCACAAAAGCTTTACAAGAGAAAGTATATTCTGCCATATAAGGATGAAAACTAGGGATCATTGATCCTAGAGTGAGTATGATCTTGATTTTTTTCTTTAGGACTTCTGAGTGTTTGCAAGTTATTTTTTTCAGTTATAAATCGTTTGCGGAATCGATACCAGCATGGTAAATGGTTTACAAAAATCGATTGGGAATTTGATTGCTTTGCCCCAGAATCAAAGTTCAGAAAATTTGTTTTAAACTTGCCTCAAGCGTCGATTGGGAAATCGATGTTCTTCTTTTCAACGTTACAACAATCGATTTGACATCGATTAAGTAAAACTGAAAATCGACTTGGAAATCGTTGCCATCATGACCTGTGACTAGCCGTTGTATGTAATAATTACTAAATCGATGACATTACCAGTAACGGTAACTCTATCGATTTGGGAATCGAATTTACACGTTTAAGGGTTTAAATAGACAGTTATCAATCAAATTCTGCACTGCATTTTCTCAGATTTCACTTAATTTTCTCTGTCTGCTTATCTCTCTAGCTTCTGCAATTGTTATTTTGTTACTGTCTACATTCAATCTACTTCAATCTACGATTATGGCACGAGATCCAAAACAAACCCAGGCACGCACTCCCTCACCTTTCATCTTCTTCAACCAGTGGAACCCCCTTCACCACAACCACTTTCACCAAAAGAGTACATACCTACAACATAAAATTCTTTGCCAAAAGACAAGGCAAGGCCACCCGCTCCTATTTCAGAGAAGCCGAAAAGCGAAAGAACCCCCAACGGAAAAACTCATGGCTGATGCCTATGAAGAAATCTCACAAAAGAGGAAGAAGAAACCAGTTTCTTCACCTCCCTGCCAAGAAAGTCCTGCATCCAAGGAAAGATGCAGAACCACCATACCATCAGACCTTTCTGAAGAGAAATCATGAGGGTAGGACTATGGATTTTGCCTACTTTGATACGACGGTTTTACGTTTCAGAACCATCTGAGATTTGACGGTCTTGAGAGCTTTCTATCTTCTACTCTTGACAGTTATCCACGTTTGATAAGAGAATTTTATTCATACATTCAAGCTGACTGAAGAAGGTTTTAAGGCTCAAGTTAAAGGAAAAAGGATTGCCATGTCCTTTGATGATTTTCTACCTTATCAGGATTTGCCATTTCACGGAAAATCTATCGACGACAGTTCTGAAGCTGATACGGCTGACGAAGGATGGGAAGAATCGGTTGACAGGCACTCTGCAGTTAAGGACCTGATGATTGATGGTTTTGTGGAAACCATTTCATTACCTATCGGTCAAATGAAGGTCCAACATCAGATGCTGATGTACACGCTGACCAGGATGCTTGTACCAAGATCAGGTAACCATGCAGTAGTTCAGAAGTTGGACATACTACTGTTATGGGTTTATCAAAGGAGCTCAGGATGAGCTGGACTTGATTGTGCTAAGGCACATGCTGGAAGCTTCTCAGAGAAGCTTATGTTGCCTATCCACAGCTGATACCAAGATTCTGAAACATTTCAAAGTATCGTTTGTTAATGAAGAATCTGCAAAGAACACTCTAATTTTTGGAGAATCAATTGTAAACTAGATGATCATTGAAAAGGTACATGGTATTTGGATAAGACTCAGCCTACTGTTGAACCAACACAATTCTCAACCACAACCTCAGCCTCAACCAGCTACTGACACAACCCCTCCTGAGTTTGTTTGCAAAGATAATGGAATTCATAGAAGCTCAGATGGCACACAATGCCAAGATGCTAGAGTCACAGTCCAGAATGGAAGCAAATTTGAGGACTCTCCAGACATCCCTGAATTCAGTTGTTCAGGATGTGGATGCTATTCAAGCACACTTAGGCATCAAGCTGTCATTTGAAGACATCACAGACATCGGTCGCCTCAACAACAGAGGAACCTAACCAACTCCCTAGATCACCCTGAGGCTCACGTTGAGGAGACACCCTGCTGAGGGTAATACAGCGGTCTCTACCTCTCCCGTAGATAATAGTGATGTAACACCCCGTTTTTCAAAGCGAGGGTATATTTTTTTTTATTAAAGAAATTAACTAAAACAGAGAAATAAACGAGGAAATGCCTTTGGATAAAATAATTGATCATTATTATTTACAAGCAGCGGAAAAGTTTCTCCAATTATAAATAAAACTTTACACAACAACAAAGGGTACATGGAACCCATCAAATAAGATGTCAAACTGACAATATTAGTATAAGTACAGTTTTCCAAACTAAAAATACTCCATCCAAAAAGAAGGACGCCTAGTCCCCCTATACATCATCAAATCTGATCATCCTACCAAAAAGCTATACACCCTGAGTATCTCCACCGGCCCCGTGAGATCCTCCTAACGTAACTACAGTCAACGTTCCCATCTCCATTCCCGTCCGTAGGGTACAATCCGGTAGGACCGTCCCGGACTCTCATCTGAGGGCAAAGCCCAGATTCCCACAAATAGTTGTAAAGGTCACCAACCGAAATTAACAGATAACACAAACATTTAAGTTAAATGCACAAAAATAACCTTTCAACTAAGCATGCACCTTAAAAGGATTTTCCATATGTAAAAGTTCTATAATGCTGCCAATTAACAATGAACTCAAAATGAA
This sequence comes from Cicer reticulatum, assembly GCA_002896235.1. Classification (NCBI taxonomy): domain Eukaryota; kingdom Viridiplantae; phylum Streptophyta; class Magnoliopsida; order Fabales; family Fabaceae; genus Cicer; species Cicer reticulatum. The sequence goes on from PGWS01020878.1 coordinate 4,148, forward strand.
GTTCTCAAACCATCAAGTAATACATAACTGACCAAAGCATTGATAAATCTATTGAGCCAATCATTATCTAACTCAAATAAGTACTTTTGCTGAGCCAATCGATTGCCCAAATCGATTTGGTCAGTTCTGCTGAGTTTCTGCATGACCAAATCGATTTCTAAGTCGTTTTGTCAGTTTTGATGAGCCCCTGGTTGCCAAATCGATTTTGGCAGTTTTGCTGAGTTATGCCTCTTGCCAATCGATTTCCAAATCGATTTTCTTAAAAGATTTTGAAGACATATTTTATACAATCGATTGGCAAATCGATTAGGCGTAAAAAGAGGTCCTCTTCCTGACAACTCATCCAATCGATTGGGAAATCGATTTCCCTGCTTATTCTTCCAAAAATACTTAAACTAATTCAATCACACTCACACATAACTCCAAAACTTAACATTTAGCAAAGCCACACAATCACCCACGACGAATTGTTTTCGAACACAGTTTTACAATCCATCGCACTCACACACGATAATCATACCATAACACTTAGCAATTCAACACAATTACCACAACAATTTCCAATTCAACCCACTCAATCATATACTTGATTAAAAACACGACTCGTGTGCCAAACACCCTAATGCAATGCGTATATCCAAAATGCATGACTCGGAATTCCAAACCAAAAACCCTCCTCCAAGGGCCGTAAATCATAAATTGTACCGCCTATCGTAGGCCAAGTACCAATTACCGAGGTGCCACCTATCACGGGTCTGCACGATTTACTAAAAAAGCATAAACCATAAACGTACTGCCTATCACGGCCCGTATCGTTTACCGAGGTGCCACCTATCACGGTCTGCACGATTACTAAAACAACGTAAATTGTAAATGTACCACCTATCACAGGCCAAAGTACTATTTACCAAGGTGCCACCTATCACGGGTCTGCACAATTTACAAAAAAAATGAAAACCATAAACGTACTGCCTATCACGGGCCCGTATCGTTTATCGAGGTGCCACCTATCACGGGTGTGCACGGTTTTCAAAAAACGTTAAATCATAAATGTACCGCCTATCACAGGCCAAAGTACTATTTATCAAGGTGCCACCTATCACGGGTCTGCACGATTTACAAAAAGCATGAAAATGAATGAGCATATACTGACTCCATCCACAACAATCGTTAAGGCAATGTAGATATTAAAAGATTCCCCATTTTTAATACTCACTTAACTTAAACGGTTTTCACAACAAATATTAAGCAAACAGAAATATTAAGAGATTCCCATTCTTAATACTCTTTTTGACTTAAAACGATTTTCAAAACAAACTTTAAGTAAACATAAATATTAAGAGATTCCCTATTCTTAATACTCTTTTAACTTAAACGATTTCCGAAACGAATATTAAGTAAACAAGATATTAAGAGATTCCCCATTCTTAATACTCATTTAACTTAACGATTTTCATAACAAAACATTAAGTAAACAAGACATTAAGAGATTCCCCATTCTTAATACTCATTTAACTTAACGATTTTCAAAACAAAATATTAAGCAACCGAGACATTAAGAGATTCCCCATTCTTAACGCCCAGTTATCTTAAAACGATTTTTCAAAACAACATTAAGTGGCCCAGACATTAAGAGATTCCCCATTCTCAATATCCAATTAACTTAAACGATTTTCACAAACACACATTAAGTAAACCGAGATATTAAAAGATTCCCCATTTTTAATACTCGTTTAACTCTAATGGTTTTCAAATTTCACAACAAAACCAACTCAAAACATTTTATCAAATTCAATTCACAATCCACACCAAAACACATCAAATTTCATCGGTATTAACTTAGAACCCGTCAAATACGACGAACACAAATCAACAAACATAGCACTCAAACACATCAAATTTCATTTACCCATAATCATACACAAATGAGTTAAGTTCATTTTCCACGAAACATCCATCAAATATAACCAAAACCTAACTCTAAGATTTTACCATAAAGTCTTAGATCCATTTTCCCCCAAATCATACTCAAAACCCTAACAAAGATCCTTTCCACCCAATCACAGATAAGTCCCTAAATGCAACTAAAAGTTTGGAAGGAGCCCTTACCTTAACGTTAGCTCTAACGTACGATTAAAGCACCGTGAGTAAATCCGGTAAAATCTTACGCTCGCAACGTCGCCTCCAAATTGGTCCCCTAGCACCGTAGCACGGAGGTGAGCAACCTTCCCTTCTATCACTTCTTGAAACGACGTTTAGATATAGGTGAAAACTGGGGAGTTTGTGTTTGAATCTCAATACCGTTTTACTTGGTTTTCGAATCAAAGAGGGAGTATGATGAAAGCTGAGAAAACCTTGCTCTCTTACTCACTAATCCTTGGGTTTCTATTTTCAAATTCAAAGGAAAGCAAAGGAAGCAAAAATGAACAACAATGGAGGAAGGAGGGAGAAGCTTCGCGGGTAGCAGAGAGGAAGAAGATAGAGTTTTATGATTTTCCTTCCTTTCTTTTTCTTTCCTTTGTTTTTCCTTTCTTCCTTCTTCCTTTTCCTTCCTTCCTTTATATACTCTTTTCTTTTCCTTTTCCTTCCTTTCTAGTTTTCCTTTCTTTTTCCCTCCAAACAAACACATAAATATAGAATAAACATAACTTAACAAATATCTCAAATATCTAGATATTTGTTAAATTACCATTTCACCCGAAACGCATTAAATTCTCCGTAAAGGATTCACCGCAGTTAATTTCAATTTATTTATCGACGAGAAATTTTAATCGGCATTAAAATAACTTTTTGATCATAAAACCCCAAAATATTATTTAACTTTGGCTTAAAAGCTCCGAGCCAAAATCCAAAAACACACCAAAAATACATAAAGGGTACTTTAAAATTATGGGTCTTACATTACTACCCCCCTAAAATTAGTTTCGTCCTCGAAACTATGCGCCGATAAATAACTCTAGGTGTTGTTCTCTCATCTTGCTCTCTAATTCCCAAGTCGCATCTCCAGTAATTGGGTTCCAAATTACCTTGACCAATGAAACATCCTTGGTCCTCAATTGCTTGATCTTCCGGGTCATCAATTCTCACAGGTGGTACTTCGAACCACAGGTTAATCCTTTAGCTGGATTGTGTCTGGTTCGATCACATGAGATGGATCTGCGAGATATTTCCTCAACTGTGACACATGAAACACATCATGAATATTGGACAGTATCGGAGGTAATGCAATCCGGTAGCAACCGGCCCAATTCGTGCAGAAATCTGATATGGTCCAATAAAATTTCGGAGTCAACTTCTTCGATTTCAAGCTCTACCTACTCCAGTGGTAGGCGTGACTCTCAGAAATACATGATCACCTGTTCGAATTCCAAAAGTCTGCGACGCTTGTTCGCGTGAACTCTTCTGACGATCTTGTGAAATCTTCATTTTTCTCCTTGATCTTCCTCACCTTATCGTAGTCTGTTCCACCATCTCTGGTCCGACAATCATATCTCACCGTCTTTATACCAACACAAGGGCGTTTGACACTTGCGGCCCATATAAAGCCTCATATGGTGCCATTCCCAATACTTGCGGGGAACTATATTGTTGTAAGTGAATTCAATTAACGGAAGTACATCATCCCAGCTTCCCCTATCATCTAATACACATGCTCTCAACAGATCTTCCAGGGACTGATTCGTCCTTTCAGTCTGCCTGTCCGTTTGTGGATGGTAAGCTGAACTCAATCGAGCTCCGTTCCAATGCTTCGTGCAATGCTCCCCAAAAATGTGATGTGAATTTCGGATCACGGTCTGATACAATGCTCGATGGTACCCTGTGTAACCTCACAATTTCAGCAATGTAGATCTCTGTTAGCTGATTCTATCTTAGGTGGTCCTTACCGGCAAAAAGTGAGCAGATTTAGTCAGTCGGCTCCACTATCACCCATATAGAATCATTCTTCCTCCTTGTCTTCGGCAATCCGGTATAAAATCCATGGAATGTTGTTGTCCCACTTCCATTCAGGTATATCTAAAGGTTGCAACATCCCAGCAGGTCGCTGATGTTCCACCTTCGCTTTTCTGACAAGTTAGACAAGTGGACACATATTCCGCCACATGTTTCTTCATTCCTGGCCACCAATAATTCTGCCTCAAATCCTGAATACATCTTTGTTGCTCCAAGATGAATACTCAGCTTACTCTTATGAGCCTCTTCTAAAATCGTTTTCCGCATATCTGTAATTTCTGGTACACAAATCCTACCATTACATCGCAAAATATTATCTGCCCCAATCTTGAACTCAGTCGTCTTCCCTTGTTACTATTAGATTCCTCTTCTCTGTATTAAGACGTCATCTTGAGCATTCGCAATGTCTTCAAGTAGTCCACTCGAAATTTTAATCATTCCGAGTTTCAAAATTCCCGGTGCAAACTCTACGTTCAAGTGCAGGTCTCTAAAAGCTTCCCATAACTCTTGTTGTCTAGCCATAAATTATTGAAGACACCGATACTGTAACGCCCAAATTTTTTATCAAAAATTACTTAAAAATATTAGTTTTCTTTAGAAATAACTATAATTTTTTTTTAGAAATAGTTCATCATGTAATAATTTGAAGATGCGTCAGAAAATGATTTGATATTTTTTTTTTGTAAAAGAATGTAATGCAATTTACTAAAATATTATTTATTTATTCATTTGCAAAATTAATATTCCAATTATTAGATCAATATTCATTTATGGTCCAAAATAAAATAAATTCTCTTTAAGTGAAATTCAAAAGAAACAATATTGACTGAAATTAATGACATTCAATTTTTTCTAGCTAATGAAATATCACGTCTGCATTTCTATTAAAAGTTAATGATGAAGAGTAAATAACTTTACAATGTGCCGCAAAAATTTAGTTAATACAAAATATTATTTTTAAGTAAAATATAATTTCCCACGTGCGTGCACCAATTCAAACGTCATTCATGCAACTCTTTGAAATCATTAGTACCTAAATGTTGGTGTAAAGGGTCAGTTCATCCCACAACAAAATTAAACCAAAATATAAATTAACAACCATAAAAATATGAATATAAAATCTTTTCGTAATAAAAGATTTTAAAAAAATTGCATTCTTTAATAGTTCTTAAAGATGTATCAAAAGTCATAGAATGTATCTAAATAAATCAAGTAGCAATCGTATAGCAAATAATTAGATCAAAATAAAATAACATGAAAATGTATGCAAGTCATGCATGCCCTAACATATATGATCCGGATATAACCAGCCACACAGGCTTCCACACAGAAGTCACCCATACCAATGGGGAAAATTAATACCAGCCACACAGGCGTCCACAAAGATGCATTATGATATGTCATGAAATGATAATGATGCTCAAAGATACATATCACCACCCAATTAGATAATCACATAAATCACAAGCCACTTAGCAACCTCAACGATAACAATATTTAAAATCCAATTCACCAGCCACTTAGGCAACCACAAAGATAACAATATTTAAAACACAAATTACCAGCCACTTAGCAACCACAAAGATAATATTTAGAACACAAATCACTAGCACTTAGGCAACCACAAAGATAACAATATTTAAAATACAATCACCAACCACTTTGGCAACCACAAAGATAAAAATATTTAAAATACAAACCACCAACCAAACCACTTAGACAACCACATAGATAAAATATTCAAAACACAAATCACAAGCCACTTAGGCAACCACAAAAATAATTTATTTAAAACACAATCAAGGTTTGCCGCTAAACACATCACAAAAATCAACTTAATCATGTTATCATAATTAAAATTAAAACTTTTACACCAATTCCCCCAAGACTCATATAGATTCTTAAAAATCAAAAACTTTGAAATGAAATAGCACAAAAATCGAAACTTTAAATTAAAGACATCCTAAAAAATATTACTCATGAGATCATAATAAAAAAATCATAGCTTTAGAATTAAGTACACATAAACAAACACACAAATATAACTTTACATCAAATATATGACATCAAACACATTACTCATGTTATAATAATAAAAACGAAATTTATAATTAAGTTTATCAAAGCAACATATACTCATAAAAATAAAAATATTATAGTTAAATTCTTTAAGCAATTAAAAAATCAATATTTTTCTTTTAAGACAACAAGTTTTATATCAATATCTTACAAACTATTAATTTAATATCTAGCCTAACATTGCATGGGGAAAAGCCCTTACTTAGGCGCTTTTCTTTCTTAACACCTCTAAATTTGCACGATGTAATGAATTCAACACCGATAGATATTAGAATTTACGACTCATAAAATTATTTTGAGAGTGTACGAATGACAAATAGGTGTGCAACCAGATGCCTAAGAAATGTATGAACATATAAGCTATTTACGTTGCACTATACTTGATTTCTTGTCTAAAATTGAAGTGCACTTAATTCCAACATTATACTACCAATAATTACTATTTCTTTAATTTTATTAGGTTGTTTACAAAGCCAATTGAAATTTATATGTATGAGTTAATTTGAATAACTAATAGACTTCACCATATATTGAAGGGTGTCACACACTATTTTTAATTAAATAATAAATTAGAGATTGTCACATCACCCTTTTAATTTTTTTATCTAATAGTTACGGAACCAAAAAATTCATAGGATTATTTTTGTAGACAATTATAATAAAATTAATAATTTTAGTTTAAAAGAGATGAATGGATGAGATACAAATGGACAATAGTCCTTTTTGTGTCCTCTCTTAATTGCACAAAAAACTTATAATTAATTTATAATCTTCCTTGTAAAAAATAATTTAAGGTGTTTTAAATGAATTATGCACGTTATGCCAAGAAAACACCATGAATTGTCATAAAATCTTGTCATAAAGGAGAGTAAAAGAATGAGTCAGTCACAATTTTTGTTTTTATAGGATTGACCAAAAATATTTTCAAAACACTTATACATAAAGGTTGGTTCACTAACTCATATAATATCTCCTAAAATGAATACTTATCTGGTCACAAATAAAACTAACAAACAATATAACTTATATAAATTCTACTTTAATTAAATAATTCAACTAATATTTTATCAACTAAAATAAATCAAGCAAGACAAGAATACCACTCACACATAACAAAATAAAACAAACATATCTAACACATCAATTTCATGATTATCGAAACTAATCAAAT